>RDRW01000822.1:0-35694 GCA_007896445.1 Puccinia hordei | reverse complement strand
CAAACACATCGAGAACCACTCACCACATCAAAAACCAACACCACCCCCCCCTAAATCATCAACTCCCCGTAACTCATCACCACTCAACCGATCCACATAAAAAAACACACCAAAATTCCCCATTTTTCCTCCTCTCCGCAACCCAAGTCCCCAGTTTCACTTTTTTTCTCCCAAATTTTGTCAACTCCCTCCCACCACCCATTTTCACTTCCACCCCACTACCTCATCCATTTTCCACCCAAACCCCTAAAATACACGAAAAAAACTTCTTTTTTTTTCCCCTCTCACACGCCACCCTCAGAATCTTCCATACCCACCAATTTTTTCAACCTTTCACCCAACAAAAACAAAAAAACCCCAAAATCCAACATGTCTCACATCCAACCCCCTCCTTGCCAAAGATGCCACCACCACTCCCGCCACCACTCCAGAAGTACTCAACCTTGCTCTTCCTCCTGAGTTAACATATCAAACAAAGGAGGAAATGCATAGCTCTGTCCAAACTTGGGCCAAGAAGCATGGCTATGCCCTCTGCATAACCCATTCCTTCACTGAAAATGGGGAGAACAGATCCACTTATCAATGTGACAGATCTGGGGTTTTCAGACCAAAGATGGTACTCAATTGGAAGACCAAGAAGATTTTCCTGTCCTTTCAAACTTACCGGAAACTTCTATAAGAGAAAGGCTACTTCCAAATCAAGATTAAAGATCCTAGCCACACCACCCAGCTTCTGAAGATCCTTCAATCCATTCCGTCCATGCCGATTAACCAATGAACAAAAAAACCACTGTCACCCAATTAACCCATTCTGGAGTTCGTCCATTAACTATTAAGACTGCCTTATTGCAAGACCCAATTTCCCTTCTTCTCGTCACCCTCATCACCATCTACAATCATTGTAACCTCTTGAGATCCCCCAACTTGAAAGACGTACACCAATTGAAGCTCTTGTTCATGAAATCCGCCATCATGAATTCTACCACACCATTGATACCTCCAAAGGCACATGACCTCTTTGTTCTTTGGTCATCAGAAATCCCTTGACTTGGCAAAACAATTTCCCACTAATAATCCACCTTGATTGCACCTACAAAACCAACAAGTTTAAAATGCCCCTTCTTCACATAGTTGGTATTAACTCTTCAAACAAATCTTTTTCCTTGGCTTTCTGTTTACTTTCTGCTGAGAAATAGCCAACTACTCTTGGGCCTTGGATCAGCTTTGCATCTCAATGGACAATCAATCTCCATCCGTACTAGTCACCGACAACAAGGCTGCCCTAATCAAAGCAATTGAACTAGTCTTCCCAAATGCCTCACATCTCCTCTGCTCCTGGCACATTATGAAGAATATCCAATCCAACTGCTACAAAATTTCAACTCTGAAGAAGAATGGTCCACCTTTTGAAACCATTGGATCAATTACTCCATTCTAAAACTGTTTCTGACTATAACAAAAACTTAACTGAGCATTCTATGACTTGGAATCCACCCACTGCCGACTACATCATCTCCAACATCCTCCCTTCCAAAGAAAATTGTAGCCTGTTTTGTTGACAAGAAACCCCACTTCGGAAACACTATCACCTCTAGAGTCAAGGTCTTCACGCATACATCAAACAATTTATCAACTCTTCCACTGCCTCTCTTTGATGCTGTTTTCAAAAAAAATCCAGCAAGCTCTTACCAATCACTTCAAGAACAATACATCAAATCCTCTCAGCACTCATACAAACTCCTCACTGGCCTCCCCCCTTGTGTTGGTGATCTAAATGGCACCATCTCCCCCTATGCCCTGAAGATCATCCATTCTCATCAAATTTCTAAACCCCATCTACCACTTGCACTGGAAACTAAACTTCTCACATGGGAATCCCTTGCATTCATCAAGTTCACAAAGCAAAAGGCCTGGCAGCAAATTCACCCATTGCAATTTTCATTCTCAGTGGCATGTTAAAAAGGATCTTGAAGTGAGTTGTCTAATATAATTTCCTGGTTTCTGTTTCTCTTTCATAGTTTTATAGTTCTAATTTGTTTTTTGCCTCCATTTATGAGCAGACATTCATTGAAGAGGACAACAACAATGGATCAAGTGACATTCTACTTCCCACCAAAGAAATAACGAGGAAATGTTTCTTAACAGATCTTTAAGGAATTCAAACGTTTCAACCAGGCAAGCAAAAATTCTACATTGGCGAAATCAAGAAGCTCTTTCAAGGGAACTACACCACAGTGGCCATCCAGGAACCTCTCTTTAGCAAGGATCACCAAGGACAAGGAAGACCAAAGGCACAAAAGGAAATACAAATCAACTACTTCAACAAAAGGGATCCTTCAGGCTATGAATACACAGAATTGGAGAAGAAAGGAAGAGGAAGGCCAAGGAAGCAGGTGAAAGATCACAAGGTATTTATTCATTTATCTCTTGTCTGTTTGTCTTTGTTTATTGATCTCTTTTGAACTTGTAGGAACCTTTTGCCAAGACAAAAGGATGTGGTAGGCCTAAGAAGAGGGATGAATCTGTGGAATCAGAGGTAATGATTCATCTTTATTTTTCACTCAAATATCACATCTAGTTCTTTCTCCTTGTTTTTCTAGGCTGTGTCAACAGAAGAGGAAAGTCAGGAGGAGTCTGAATCAAGTGGAGAGCTTCCAGAGGTGGATGATATCATTCAACAGGGCTCAGATCATGAAGGAGGAAATTTGAAGACTGTAAGTGTTTTTATTTCCATCTTGAGTACATTATACTGAAGTTAAATGATTTTTTGATACATCAGAGGTCTGGAAAAATACTTAAACAAGTGAAATTTGAATCAGTTAAAAGGACCAAGACAGATGAAAACAATTTGGCAGAAAATGATGCTTATAGGCCTTTCAATGTGAGTTTTACTAATTTTTCTTTGAAGAGATCTTTAATTCTGAGCTGCTTATTGGTTACCTCTTTCATAGACCTCAATGAATGCCAGCTCAATCTCTAATCCTGACACCTATATGTCTGAGGCACTCAGTTGGAGTACTTAAAATAATGTGGCTGTTGATTTGGTTAGTAATTTCCTTTTATATAGTGTTCATTTTATATACAATTAATCTTTTCTCAAATTATCCTTCAGTACAAGTACAAAGACCACATTCATCCCAAAGAAGCCATCCAAAATCTCTCTACAATTACTGATGTCAAAGGCAATGGGAATTGTGGATTTCAAGCCGCTGCAGTCAGCATGGGACGTTCCTCAGACGAATGGATGAAAATTCAAAACAAAATGAAAGAAGAACTTGAATCAAACCCCTTCTATTCAAACCATTGGATGCTGAAAAACATATGGGGCTCAAACCACAAGGATCTAATCAATGCACTCTCTTGGGATGGAAAAGCACAGGCCCCACTGAAGTATTGGATTACCTTCCCTGCTCATGGATACTTGATGGATGACACTTATAAAAGACCTGTGGTCTTGTTTTCTGGTCTAATGCCCACCATTTATCCCCTCTCTCTTCTCCACCCACCACCCCCCCAACTCTCCCATATGTCTCATACTCATTCCCAGTCTTCTTCATCTCATCAGCTTCACATTTAAGGCTGAAATATGGCCTTCCCCTAGGATTGATCCATATTGGCAACATTGGGCTGAAGAGGAAGCTCTGTTGTGGAAAGAGTGGATTCAGCCCAATTTGGGGGCGTTGATAGACGCACGCCAACGCCAACCCGCACGCCAATTTTTTTTGGCGTGCAGGGCCTACACACCAATTTTTTTTGGCGTGTAGGGTCTACACGCAAAAAAAAAAGGGCGTGTGAGACCCGCACACCAAAAATGGCGTGTGGTTCCCACACACCATTTTTTTTTGGCGTGTGGGCCCCGCACGCCAAATAGAATTGGTGTGTAGGGCCCGCACGCCAATTGTTTTGGCGTGCGCTCCCACATGCCAATTGTCTGGCGTGTGGGAGCGCACGCCAAACAATTGGTGTGCGGGTCCCACACGCCAATTGTTTGGCGTGCGGGTCCCCCCTCGCTCACATAATTGAATGGGAGGGCCCATTCAATTACGTGAGCGAGCCCCCTCCCGGCTGACAAGGTTATACAACCCCGTCAGCCAGGAGGAAGTCCTCTTGGCCGACGAGGTTGTATAACCTCGTCAGCCGGGAGGACTTCCTCCTGGCCGACAAGGTTATACAACCTTGTCGGCCAGGAGGAAGTCCTCCCGGCCGGCAAGGCTATACAACCTCGTTGGCCAGGAGGAAGTCCTCCTGGCTGACAAGGCTGTATAGCCTCGTCGGCTGGGAGGACTTCCTCCCGGCTGACGAGGTTATACAACCTTGTCAGCCAGGAGGAAGTCCTCCTGGCCGACGAGGTTGTATAGCCTCGCCGGCCTCCCAGCATGAGGCTGTATAACCTCGTCAGCCGGGAGGACTTCCTCCCGGCACAAGGCTGTATAACCTCATCAGCCAGGAGGACTTCCTCCCGGCTGACGAGGTTATACAACCTCGTCAGCCAGGAGGAAGTCCTCCTGGCCGACGAGGTTGTATAACCTCGTCGGCCGGGAGGACTTCCTCCTGGCTGACGAGGTTATACAACCTTGTTGGCCAGGAGGAAGTCCTCCCGGCCGGCAAGGCTATACAACCTCGTCAGCCAGGAGGAAGTCCTCCCGGCCGACGAGGTTATACAACCTCGTCGGCCAGGAGGACTTCCTCCTGGCTGACGAGGTTGTATAACCTCGTCAGCCGGGAGGAAGTCCTCCTGGCTGACGAGGTTATACAGCCTTGTCGGCCAGGAGGACTTCCTCCTGGCCGACAAGGTTGTATAGCCTTGCCGGCCAGGAGGACTTCCTCCTGGCCAACAAGGTTGTATAACCTCGTCAGCCAGGAGGGGGATTGCTCACGTAATCAAATGGGCCCTCCCATTTGATTATGTGAGCGAGGGGGGACCCGCACGCCAAACAATTGACGTGTGGGACCCGCACGCCAAAAAAAATTGGCATGCGGGGCCTACACGCCAAAAAAAAGGGCGTGTGAGACCCGCACGCCATTTTTGGCGTGTGGGTCTCACACGCCCTTTTTTTTGGCGTGTAGACCCTACACGCCAAAAAAAAATGGCGTGTAGGCCCCGCACGCCAAAAACAATTGGCATGCGGGTTGGCGTTGGCGTGCGTTATCAACGCCCCAATTTGGACCTTGGGGAAAAAGTTCTTTTCCCTCCAATAAGAAGATCTGCCAGGATTAATAAGATTGTTGATGTTGAATAGTTATTTGTCCATTTTCCCATATTTCCATTTTATTCTGATAACAATTCCATTTTATTCTGATAACAAGTCAATTTTATGATCAGTATTTCTTTCCAATGAATTCTTCACCCTCTAAAGCGTATGAAACAATTCAAAAACTCCCTGAATATCTTGAAATCCAGACGTGAAGGTGTTTAGAAATAAATTCTGTCCAAAAATCATTTAAAAAACCCCAGTAAATTTAAAAATAAACTGTTTGTTGCATTAAATTCTACACCCGTTAAAGTGCTTTAAAAGATTTAAAACTTTGAGAAATCCTGAAAATTGAGCCGTGGGGAATTTTTTCAAAAAAACAGGGTGTATGGGCAAAAAAAATAGAAGATGTTGTTTTTTTTTTTTGGAAAATAAAAAATGCCATAAAGTTCTAAACCTCTATAAGTATATTAAACAATCTTGAAATTTGAAAAAAACCATAAAATTCCGCCCGCAAAAAAATAAATCAAAAAACCGGGTGTAAACGCGGAAAACCGGGTGTACTGCGCAGCAAAATTTATGTCGCCGCTGCGTAAAACCGGGTGTAAAAGCGGAAAAACTGGGTTTTTTTATTAATGCCCAATATTTATTAGGGGGTGTCAAATATGACCAATTCTATTATTATCTAATCAAATGGTTTTTAAAATCCACCATTTTACAAACCATGGATATCTACATAAAATGGTTCAGAATCTTCAAAATGAAATTTTATGGAAAAACTTAATTCACTGGTTTTAATTGTGGATTTGGTCATATTTGATCCCCCCCATTGTCAATATTTTCACAACTGATTAATTCCCTCATTTATCCATGGTGATTCAGCCAATGAGCATATTTCATCTGACACTTCAATAAAAATGATTTAAGTTGTGGTGGAATTGATAAAGATATGAGGTTTTTGCAAAGGCATAGGAATATGGCGAGAGTAACTGAGTGAGCGGATACAGAGTAATTTAAACAGGATATTGTCCTAAAAAGGAAGGCCTTTGTCAATTTTTAACTTAGTATTTATTCTTTGATGTGGGTTTTGTTTCTTTGTTTTTCATTCCAACTAATAGTTTATCAGTGAATAAATCATGCAAATGCAGATACTTGTTATGTCTCAAGTAATGTGACATGATTTTTGTGACTGCCCCAATGAGGAAACAGAAGTTTGGGGGATTGAGAAATAATTTATGGGTTAAGGAGAGGGGGCAAGAGAGAAGAAGCATACAAGAAGTAATTGCTTAAGAAGGATCAAGCCAAGAAAAGTCAAACAAAAAAGCCCATGATTGGGTGGGAATCTTTAGATTTTCTTGGGGATTTTTTCTTTGGTGAAAAGTGTACTCAAGTCAGCTTGGCTGGAGCAGATGTTTGTTGGCCAGACCAAAATAAAAATTGTATTGAAAACTGTTCCTGGCTGTAACACAATTCACCAACAATGCCATTTAACAAGGCCTAGATCAGAATCAAAATTCAAATTTTGACTTGAATCCTGTCAAACATATTGCTTCAAGTAAGAAGACCCGGATAAAAATCACCCAGATCACTCTGGCCTCAGGCAAAAATTCATTTGCCAGCGCATGCTTTACTTCTTGGGATGTAGGGAGTTCTGTAAACGGGATTTTTCCACTGAAGATGATAATTTATGCTTTATTTTTCTTGGCCAACAAGTTATTTCTGCGAGGGCGGAATCTTATGTAAAAATACAGCTTAAGAATTTATGTGAGTCAGGTCAAGGAGTTGTGCAAGATTTTCCAAAAACATAGCTAATACACATAGGCTATCTCTCTTGTATTACTATTTCTTCATGCAATTCAATCCAGTCTCCAAGATGTTGAAATTTCCCACTATCAAAGTACAGGAATTTGTGCCCAGGAGGCAATTGCCAGCCATCAAAGACCATAGACCCTTCTTGATGGTGCAAGTGTTGGCCATCAAAATGGTATCCTGTACCTCTTGAGGAAAGGCACTATATTGAACAAGGCTTATATCAAAATCAAAATGTAAATCCTGAATTGAATACTCTCAAACATATTGCTTCAAGGCCCAGATAAAAATCACTCGGCTCCCCCTGTCCTGGTCTCAGCCAAGAATTCATGTGTCAGCGCATGCTTTCCTTCATGGGATGTAGCGAGTTTCGTCGACGGCATTGTTTTGCTGAAGATGTTAACTTATGTTTTAATTTTCTTGGCCAACAAGTGATTCCTGCGAGAGCGGCATCGTACTCAAAAATACAGCTTACCAAAGTAGGTGAGTCAGGTCAAGGAGAATAATATAGAGCAACAAAATTGCTTAAATATTGAGCAGAGTTCCAGTCCCTTCCTACTCCATGTTACTCCAAGAGCTTGGAATTCTATTCAGCATTTCGTAGTTAAACAAATTATCATTGACTTCAAACTCCCTTACCATCAACATCAAAATGCCTTCCCCTCTAAGAATATTGCTTATTTCTATAGCTTCTGCCACCCCTCTGCTCCAGGCTCTCCCTGATCAACGTTATAGCCCAGCTCGCCAACATGTACTTGAAAAGCGTGACAGTGGGTCATTTACCAACTTCGCTTGACTTCGGGTGTTTTTATCTGGCGTACTAACGGTTTTCTTTTCCAATCCCGCACGGCTGAATTATATTTAGGCTGTGTTGTTCCCAACCAACGAAAGGGTTGTGTATATTGGAAATCGGATGCATGCTGCCGAGATTGTTGTTCCAAGTAAGACAGAAAATTATTTTCTTGACATCACGGTCTACATTTCTGCACGGATTATTAAGTGCTATCAATTGTCTATACAGGTTTTATGCCGGCGAGGTCGGCCCGCACTGGGGCATTGATTGCATGTGCCCCACCGCGTACCAGTACCAACCAGCACCAACTGTTGTAGTTACCACGGCGCCGGCGCCGCAAGGGCCTCCTGTTTATGTGACTCAACCAGCGCCTGTGTACGTGGCCCAGCCTCAGCCGGTCTATGTTGGCGCCTATTGAGCCCAGTGTTCCCTGCCTTCCAAGTGGAAATTGGATTCGAAAAAAGATGTGAGTCTGAATAACAACAATTGTTAAATGCTGCAGATGTACGTTTGCAGTAGTATAAAGTTTACTGACATCTCTTTTGTGAAAATATTTCTCAGACATACACAAAAAGATCACAGAATCCAACTTTTGACATACAAACTTATTTTGTCCTCTGAAAATCACATGTATCTTTGGTTATTTTTTTCTAAATGTTAACTGCTAGATAATTTATTTCCTTAGAATTCATCACTGAGAAAATTAAGAAAAATAAACTAATAGTATGTGTCACATACCCCTGAGAGTGGCCCACTGCCATCATAATTTCCTAGGTTGTAGTTATCCCAGTTAAACTAAGATAAATTCACTTGATCTTTCATTGATTCATATCATCATATTTTAAGTCAATTGGTTGGGTCCTATTTTTAACTGGGATGACTTTAACCTAGGCAATTATTCTGTCAGTGGGAATTTTAGTTTGGTTATACATTCAGCAATTTTTTCCTGATAACCACACAGGCATGTGGTTAGAAATTCCTGTGTAACCACAGGGATGAACCCCAAAAATATGCATTCATTAAAATGGGGAATGAAAAAATAAAACAAAAATTCACAACTTACAAAAAAACTGAGAAAAACAGCAAACTGATAGTATGAAAGGGGCCAGTTCAGGTTGAAATTTTTCCTCACACCTAGGCTCAGTGAGGCAAATCTCTCTCACATGGTGAACTGGTTTTATATCTCCATGGCATTTCTTAAAACTTACTGTTAGTTTGTTTAAGTTTAAAGTAAAACAATTAAGCAGGTATCCATGCACCATCCACACCTACTCAAATTGGAACAACAGTGAAACAGCCATGGGGAAGGTTTTCTCACAGTATTGCCATAAATTGAGAGTACTTTGATCACTGGCTATACTGAAAGAAATTCCCCTTTTCTCTTGGACATTTTAGCCAGACCTCCATTATTGGAACAGTGCAGAGCCGCAAGAACCTGTATGGTAATAGGCTTGGGTCACTTCCTGAATAATTGGCTGGGTTAAGGTTATACAATTCAAACTGGGATGTACCACTTCCAGAATAATTTTCTTTACTCAAAAACTTTAAACTTGGTTAACTTCACCCAATAGAATATAAGCCCAAGAGACCCTCCTTGGATTTATGTTTTCATTTTTTGAGATAAACCTGTTTCAAATTGGTTGGGTACCTCCTTATTTTTCTGGGATGAATTCAACCCAGGAAATTATACTGGCAGTGTGCACTCAATTAGTTTAAACTTTCTTGAATTAAAATGATAAAATATAAAAACCAAGGTACCAACATTTTAATTTAATTTAGCGAATTAATAAAAGAACCCAGTTTTTCCGTGTTTACACCCGTTTTTACGCAGCAGCAACGTCAAAATTGCTGGGCAGTACACCCGGTTTCACTACAAACATTATGTACTTTACATGCATGTATAGCAGTTCAATGTCATGCTATAGCAGTTGCTCATATAGCGGTTGCATTGTTTTTCAAGTGATCTATATGAAAATGATTGAATTGAAGAAGAGTTTTACTTGGTAAAGTTGAAAATTTACAGCTCCTTAATGTCAAAATGCATCTTTGAAAATTTGCCATTAGCAGGATTTTGCCTCATTATCTGGAATATAATCAGCTTGCAATGGACCAACCAACATGTTCATACATCCCAAATGAAGGTAATTTAATGAAGAATAATATTAATATTCATTATTCCTCTTGAAATAGTGAAATTACAAATAATTTTGAGAAAACTGCTTAAAAATGCCATTTTGGCTTGTTAACCACAATTACATAGCTGTAATTGGCCCAAAAGAAATTCCCATGCATCTGAAATGAGGATAATTTAATCAATAATCATATTTCACAATCATAACTCCTTTTTCAACAGTTCAATCTGAGTAATTTTAGGACAACTGATTAAAAATGCCATTTTGGCTCAATTTTGGCTTGTTACCACACAGCCATGAGTGGCCCAAAAGAAATTCCCATGCATCAAAAAGCAAGATAATTTGATGAAGAATCATATTTGACATTCATTTTCCCTCTTGCAACAGTGATATTATGAATAATTTTGAGAAAACCACTTAAAAATGCCATTTTGGTTCAATTCTGGCTTGTTAACCACAATCACACAGCTGTAAGTGGCCCAAAAGAAAATCTCATGCATCCCAAATGAAGATAATTGAATGAAGAATCATATTTCACATTAATTCTCTTGCAGAAGTTTAATTCTGAGTACTTTTGAGGAAACTGCTTAAAAAGGCCTTTTTGGCTCAAATTTGGGCCAAAGTGGCCTTTGCAAGCAGCCATGATCGCGATGCAAGCTTAATAAGTCACGCTCCAGCAACTGAATGATAAGCAGCAGATCATCATCTTCGTCCACTCTTGAAGTGAGACTACTCGGACCGCCAAAAATCTGAAAGAAACAAGTATCAAGCGAGATGAAGTTGGTAAATTCATGTCGGGAGGACTAGCCACTCGGGAGATTCTAATGGAAACCGCCGAGAAACGTCCAAGACCCGGGCCCCAAATACATCCTTCAATTCGGTATCGGGATTCTCCATGCCGGTTTGGAAAGAGTTGACCAACGATTGGTCAAAGAGTTATTTGCGGATGGGCACCTTCAAGTATCAACTGCTACTCTTGCTTGGGGAGTCAATCTACCTGCGCACGCCGTCATTATTAAAGGAATTCAAATCTATAATCCTGAGAAGGGTAGGTGGGTTGAGCTATCACCCCAAGATATTTTGCAGATGCTCGGTCGAGCAGGCAGACCACAGTACGATACTTATGGCGAAGGGATCATCATTACAAATCACTCCGAGCTGCAATTCCATCTTTCGATCACTACCAGTCAATTGGTGAGTAGTAAAGCTTTCTTTCTTCAATGTTAAAGATTTTCATTTGCCAATTCCGTGACATCTTCCTCCCTTTAGCCGATTGAATCTCAATTGGTTAGCAAACTGGCAGATATCCTCAACGCTGAGATCGTATTAGGTACGATTAGAAACCGTGCAAGAGGTCGTTGATCTTCGAGTGAAAGAATGGAGACATGAGTTTGGTCCTCCCGGAAAAGTGATTGAACCTCTGACCGGCGAGCTGACGCGCGATGTCGAGCTGACTGCAAGTGATGGGGGCAATTCGGGACGAGCCAGAATCGACATCATAGTCTGCACGCCAACTCAATGGGATCTAGTCTCAAGACAGTGGGAACAGCGGAAGATGGTAGAGCGTACGGGGTTGCTGATTGCAGACGAAGTTCATCTGATCGGCTCCGAGATTGGACCAGCGTACGAAGTGATTGTCTCGAGGACTCGGTATGTTACTGCTCAGAGCGAGATCAGCAAGACGGATTGTTGCCCTTGGTTGTCCATTGGCAAACGCTCGAGACTTGGGCGACTGGATGGGCGCCAATTCCCAGGCGATTTTCAACTTTGCTCCTGGATCTTGTCCTTTACCGTTGGAGGTCCATATTCAGTCTTTCAATGTGCCTCATTTCCCATCGTTGATGATTCAGATGGTCAAACCAGCATATCTTTCAATCCTTGAATATGCTCATGAGAAGCCAGTGATTGCATTTGTACCATCGCGGAAACAATGCCGGTTGACGGCTTCCGATCTCTCGATCTATGCACTCTCAGACGAACATCCACAGCGATTCTTGCACATCGAACAAGATTACCTCGCTCCATATCTTGCCAAAGTCCCAGACAAAAATCTATGGAAGAATTTAGCCAGCGGGATCGGATATTACCATGAGGCAATGTTGAACACAGGTAAGATGATTGTGCAAAAGTTGTTCGAGGTTGGTGCCATCCAAGTTGTAGTGGCTTCGAAAGATACCGCATGGAGTATCCCGATGACAGCATTTATGGTCATCATCATGGGCGTGCAAAACCACGAAGGCAAGGAGCATCGTTACGTGGACTACTCTTTCCCAGACATCTTACAAATGATGGGTAGAGCTTAGATACTTCGAGCCGATGTGTATTGATGTGTCAGCAGGATTGAAAAGAGTTGGTTGCCAAATGTTATGTTTGATTTAGCTTGCGTTTTCTCTTACTTGACTGACCAGCTTATCCTCTTAGGTTCCTCAAAGAGTTCCTGAGCAAGGGTTTACCCATTGAGTCACATCTTCATTTATCTCTACATGACCATTTCAACACAGAGATTGTTGCCAAAACAATCGAGTAAGTGATTTTTTTATTCTTAAGCATTTCAACATCGCTCACTCAATTCACATTTTTTTTTTGTTGTGGATCAGAAACAAGCAGGATGCAGTGGATTGGTGCACTTGGCAGTGGTTCTACCGTCGCTTGGTTGCCAATCCAAATTATTACAACATGCGGGCTACTGATCATCGACACCTGGTTTGACATCGAATCTGAATATCATTACACTAATTTCATTATGCGACTCTGATGCCTGTCTTCCTTTGCTCTTGGGCTTACATAGAGCGATCGTCTTTCAGAATTGGTTGAATCGACGCTTTCAGATATACAAAACTCCAACTGTGTTGCTATTGAAGACAAGATGGATACGACACCTCTTCCACTCGGAATCATTGCCGCCTACTATCAACTACACCACTGCTGATGTGTTCAGTATGAGCTTAACTGAGAAGACTGAGCTTTACTGAATCTTGTCAAAGCCAACCTTTCTCAAAAATCGACAGAATCACCGCCCCAAAATGATGAAGATCCCATGCCTCGACTACTGGAAATCGTTACTCAAATTTCCCTCTTACCACCCTTTACTTGCCATGTCTCCACTCACTTTACCCCGATCTTATCAGAATTGGCCTCGAGATGGATTTTGTATCTCAAATTCCAAGGCGCCGGCCGGTATTCGGATCAAGTGTGCTCCTACTGGCCAGCTCAACTTAGCCAGAATAACACAATTCAGCTTGAGGAGAGCCAGTCACCATCTCAAAAGGAAATTATCAAGTCTAACCTCCGTTTGATCATCAATGCGTTCAGTTTATTATTACCGCATCACCCCTTGTTATTTCCGTGCGTCTTTTTATTCTCTTCAGATGTCTGATTCATCAAAGACCTACGCAGCACTACTGACATATTTCCCTTATACTTTTTGTCATTGTTATGCGCCATCCGGATCTGGCTACCGATCCATTCCAAACTCTACCAGTCAAAACGCTAATTGCGGTTTCTCAATCTGATTCTTCTCTTGCGGCTACCCATCCACTCTATCAATCAGAAGTCGTCAACAAATCCCTTCTTCCAATTTCTCGATTTTTGCTAGTATCCCCTCATCTCCCTTACCCAGGTCTTGTTTTACAGGGCTGGGTTTTGCCGCCTGTCTTACTTAACATCCTCAAATTTCATCCACGCTGAGGTACTCGTCAGCTTGCTTGGTATTGTTGGAAGTTTTGGCAAGGATCAGCACGTTCGAGTCAATTAATCAAACAAACTAAAGACCAATACGTCTGGAAACGGATTTGGCACGACTCCTATCCAATTCAAGATCCTTCTTATCTCCATGGTCAGATAAGCTTCCTCAAAATCTTTGGGAGTGATGCCTCCCAGTCTGTATAGCCTTTGTTTCCTTTGAGTCATAAAGCTTGTATAGAATTTTGGGCTGGGAGGAATCATCCTCAGCAGAGGCTGAGTAAATGAGTGTTTACTGGAGTCTTCTGCTCATGGTACTTCTGAGTGTTTGCCTCGGTGCTCTGAAGGATGTGCCACAGCTTGCACCACTGAGGTGAAAACCAATGCTTGATTCAAGCTTCACTTACAGAATACCTCAAGCTCTTGCATGTCAACTGCAAGCAGGTTCTAGAGTTTTTCTTGCAGTGAAGCCATTCATGATTCTATTCTCAGACAAGAGGGATGCAAGTTGAATGTAAATTATTCATTCAATTACTTTGATTTGAAATGTATTGAGTCTGGCCAATTTTGACTGTAATGGGTTAATCAACCAAAATTGTACCAAAATGGCCTTTCTGAGCCATTTTCTCAAATTTACTCATACCTCCAATGGTGCCATGAAAATGATGAATGTTTAATGAGGTGTCATTGAATGCAGTTCATTTTGGATGTATGATCAAATTAGTTGGGCCACTTTTGATTGTGTAAATGTGGTTAACAACCCAAGATTGTGTGAAAATAGCCTTTTTGATCTGTTTTCTCCATATTATTCATACTTTCACTATTGAAAGAGGAGTTTTCAATATAAACTTTTCCTCTCTGTTGATTTATCTATCTTTTGGGGGTACTCACATGTTATTTTCTCCACTGTAAGCTAGTTTAATTCCTGATAATGAGGCAAACTCTGCTAATGCCAATTTTTTAAACATGCATTTTGACACAAGGAGGAATGTAATCTCTAAGATACCTTACAAATTTATTTTTTTGTTGAATATTTTCATCTGATGCACTTGAAAAAAATTGCAACCACTATATGAGCAACTGCTATACCTTGGCATTGAACCGCTATACATGCATGTAAAGTACATAATGTTTGTAGTGTTTGTAGTGTTTTCCGCCTTTACACCCGGTTTTTTCATTTAATTTTTTGCGGGTGGATTTTCATTGTTTTTCAAGATTATAAATTCATATATTACACTTTCAGGGTTGTAGAATTCTATGGTAATTTTTTATTTTGCAAAAAACCATGGCTTCTATTTAGTTTTGTCAATCCACCCGGTTTTTTTGAAAAAAAAACCCATGGCTTAATTTTCAGGATTTCTCAGCATTTAATTTTTTAAAACATTTTAAGGAGGGTAGAATTCAATGTGACTAACCTTTTTCTTTAAAAAAATCATTGGTTGGATTTTTATGATTTTTGGACACAATTTATTTCCAAACACCTTCACATCTGTCTTTCAAGATATTCAGAGAGTTTGTAAATGGTTTCCGACACTTTAGAGGGTGAAGAATTCATTGGAAACAAATACTGATTATAAAAGTGACTTTTTATCATATTTCATGACAAATAAATGGAAATATAAGGCACAAGGTGAGGAAAATAGTCAAATGAATATTCAACATCAACAATATTATTAATCCTGGAAGAGATTCTCTTTATATGTCTTGTTCCTTTTAGCTGTTTCAAATCTCACATGTATGAGAGTTTTTCCAGACCTCTGATGTACCAAAAATTCATGTAACTTCAGTATAATGCACTCAAGATGGAAATAAAAAAACTTACAGTCTTCAAATTTCCTCCTCCATCATCTGAGCCCTGTTGAATGATTTCATCCACCTCTGGAAGTTCTCCACTTGATTCTGACTCCTCCTGAATTTCCTCTTCTTTTGAGACAGCCTAGAAAACAAGGAGAATTAGATGTGATATTTGAGTAAAGAATAAAGATGAATGATTACCTCTGATTCCACAGAATAATTTCTCTTCTTAGGCCTACCACGTCTATTCATCTTTACCCAAGGTTCCTACAAGTGCACAAGAAATAAACAACCAAAGAAAAACAGACAAGTGAAAAATGAATAAATACCTTTTTTTCTATCACCTGCTTCCTTGGCCTGCCTCTTCTCTTCTTCTCCAATCCCATGTATTCATATCCGGAGGATCCCTTTGTGTTGAAGTTTTTGATTTTTGTTACCTTTTTGCACCTTTTGGTCTTCCTCGTCCTTGGTGATCCTTGCTAAAGAGAGGTTCCTGGATGGCCACTGTGGTGTAGTTCCCTTGAAAGAGCTTCTTGATTTTGTTGACATACAACGGCATGTCACAGAACAAGACAGGACTCCAAATGTTGTGTAAGATGGAAATACTGCGGTTCTAGATTTTTTATCATCTAATTAGGTTTACTCTTGTATTTAGATGATCTCAGTCTATAATGCTTGTCTTTATTTTTAGTCCATCAGCTCACCGCTCTTCTCTGGCATTTCACAGGTATCACTTGTTGCAATGATAAATCTGAAGCAGCAGAATGTTGATGAAGATGGTCGTGGAAGGATAATCATTGCATCAGAAAAGAAAAAGAGAAAGAGAAAAGAACAAAAGAACCAACTCACCTGAAGCAGCAGAATGTTGATGAAGATGGTCGTGGAAGGATGAGGAAAGGAGCCTTCCACGTCTGCTGCTCCAGGTGACTACACAGGCGAGATGTCACGGATATGTGATATGTACATGATAGGTTTGAAGCAGAAACAGAGAAAGAAAAAGAAAAGAAGATAAAACCACACAACCTCAACACCCCCCCTTGCTGAAAACCACAGAAAACACAAGAAACAGGATGAAATAAACAGGAGAAAGAGAATAAATAACTAAACTACCCCAAACTTTGAGCGATGTTCTTCCAGGAGAGTACGACCTAGCGGTTTGGTGAGCATGTCGGCGAGCATGTCCTTTGTTGAGACGTGCAAAACCGTGATTTTACCCAGCTTGACGCACTCACGGGAGAAGTGGAAACGCGCATCAATGTGTTTTGTGGGTGCATGGTGCTCGGGATTACGGGCGAGGGCCTTGGCGCCCGCGTTGTCGACATGGAGAGGAATTGCAGACTTGGGGCGCAGTTTCAGTTCTGTGAGGATGTAACCCAGCCACAAGCCCTCTTTGCAGGAGTCGGAGAGGGCCTTGTACTCGGCTTCGGTGCTGGAGAGAGAAACCGTGGCTTGTTTTCGAGATTTCCATGAGACGGCGCCGTCTCCCAGACGGTACGTGTAGGCGGAGGTTGATCGCCTGTCATGTCTGTTTTCCGCCCAGTCGGAATCCGAATACCCACAACACGTCAGAGATCCGCCAAGACGCAAGCGCAGATGCTTCGTGGTGATCAGGTACCGGAGGACTCGAACTGCGGCCTGCCAGTGTGCCTCGGAGGGGTCGCGGAGAAACTGCGATAGGCGGTTCACGGCGAATGCGATGTCGGGTCGAGTGCACTGTGATGCCCAGAGTAGCGCACCGATGAGCTGTGGGTACGGGCCAGACGATACCGGCTCCTCCGGCTTCCGCGGTATAAGGTCTTTAAACGCGGAGTCGGTGGGTGTGTTGGCGGAGACGGGAGGCACAATAAGGAAACGAGTCTGTAGATCGGAGATGTAGTGTGACTGAGATAGGAAAAGGACATGGTTTTCGACATCCCTGTCTATCTTCATAGACAGGAAGTGGTGCAGGTCTTCATCAGCTCCTATCTTGAAGCGCTTCCCAAGTGTAGCTATCAGAGGATCGACGAAAGATGGCTCTCCCACTATTGCTAAGTCGTCAACGTGGACAGTAACAGCACCAACCAGGACACCGTCCTTAATCTTAAAGTAAAGTGTCGGGTTGTAGCGTGACTGGGTGAGACCGGATTGGACAAGGCCATCGTGAAGCTCGGTGTTCCACTCACGGGGTGATTGCTTAAGCCCATAGATTGAACGCCGGATTTCACAAACCCAGTCAGGGTGCTGGGGGTCCTCGAAGCCGGGCGGTTGTTCCATGTAGACGGGCTCGTCCAGACAACCATTTAAGAAAGCTGTCTTAAAATCGACTTGACGGCCTTTCCATTTCTTGATGGCGAGAAGACCAAAGATGAGCCGCAGAGTTTCGAGCCGAAGAGTGGGAGCAAAGACCTCCTGATAGTCGATTCCCTTCACCTGAGTGAAACCCATAGCCACAAGCCTGGCTTTGAGTTTCTGAATCGTCTTGTCGGGGCGCCTTTTGACTTTGAACACCCATTTCGATTTGATGATTTTACGCTTCTGCGGACGAGGGACCAACTTCCACGTCTCCATTCCCAGAAGGGACTGCAGTTCCTCATTAGCTGCGCCAAGCCACCGCGCTTTGTGAGGAGACCTAAGAAGTTGTTTCCACGTTTTTGGCGTGTCGACATCCTCGGAAATCGCAGCTGACTTGGACCAGGTTCCATAGCGATCTGGGGCACGCCGTTGACGGCCGGACCGCCTGGCTGGGGGCGACGGGGGCGCCGGCGCGGCGGGAGGAGGAGATGGAGGTTGAGACGGGGGCGCCGGTGCGGCAGGAGTAGGAGGTGGAGGTTGAGAAGCGGGTATTGGAGGAGTCGAAGACGGGGAGGGAGGATGACCGGGACTTTCCGGGAGAGGAGACGGAGAGGCGAGGGTTTGCGGTGGAGCGTGGATTGAAGCGGTCAGGCGACGGTTGAAACGAGGCTGGAGTGGGACATTGAGGGGCGGGAGATCAAAGATTGACGGTGACGGCATTCGTTGAGGAGTAGGTGGTTGATCAGGCGATACCGGAGCGGGAGGGGAAACAGCCGGCCACGGCCACGGGACCTCGACCATTATCGGTGGGGGTGAGCTCTTCATCTCGGCGCCGTAAGGAAAGGAAGTGTCGTCGAAAAGAACATCACGGGACTTAACCACGGAGCGTTTTTCCAAGTCCCACAGACGATAACCGTTTCCGTCCCCGAGATAAGAGAGAAGTATCGAAGGCCGGCCTTTTGAGTCGAGTTTCTTTCGGTTCGCCTCAGGTACCTTGTACCAGACGAGGCAGCCGAAAGGGTGAAGAAGGGATAGATTTACAAGTTGTTTGCCGAGAATTTCGTGTGGAGCCTTAAAACCCGCCAGTGTATGGCAGGGGACCGAGTTCAGAGTGAAAGAGACGTGTCTTAGCGCATCTGCCCAGAAAGATTTGGGCACGTTGGCGCTCTGAATGGAGCAGCGAATTAGATTTCCGAGTGTGCGGTTCGCGCGTTCGGCCACACCGTTCAGCTCGGGAGAGTGTGGTGGACCCGGCTCATGAGTGATGCCAGAGTTGTTTAGATAATCGGAGAACTCAGTTGACATATACTCTCCACCGTTGTCGGAGCGCAATGCCATGATCTTGTGGGACCCGTCTTTCTCAAAGTGGGCACGGAAAACTTTGAAGCAGGAGAAAACGTTGGATTTGGATTTCATGGGGAACAAGGAGATTGATTTAGAGAAATCGTCGATAAAAGTAACAAAGTATTTATATCCCTCTCTTGAAACTACCTCAAATGAACCGACGTCCGAGTGGATTAGCTTCCCGGGAGTGTCTGATCGGTATGGTGAGCGTGATTTGAAAGAGGAACGATGCATTTTTGATTGCACGCAGGTGGTGCAGCGTTGAACGTCGATTTCGTTCATCAGGGCGGGTTTGACGTTGAGGATCTTCAAGAGTCTTTTGAGGGGACGCAAGCCTATGTGTGACAGGCGGCGGTGATAGCCCATAAGAGAGCTGTCAATGGAGGACAGTCCACGGGATGAGGTGGAAAAAGACTTTACCTCAGTGGATGGCAAGTAGTACAAGCCTCCCTTTCAATATCCGTGCCCGGTAACCGAGCCGTCGACGACGAGGGACTGGGACTCGAAGATGTCGCAGCCCTCCTTCCTGAACACACAGGTCAGACCAGCATCGCACATCGCTGCGATTGAAAGTAACGGCTCGTGTAAGTTGGGGACAACAAGAGCGGGAACTGGCACCGGGTTGTTGAGGGGAAGGGCGATGGTTCCTTGGTGAGAAGCGGCAACCGTAGAGTGGTCAGCAAGTCGAATCGGGGTGTTGTCCGGCTTCAAGTTGGAAACCTCTGAGGCGTAGGGAGTCATGCAATTCGAACAGCCCGAGTCTAGATTGGCGTCCCGGGTCGGAATCAAGGCAGCGTTTGCAACGACATCGGTCACTGCGACGGCGTTTCCGGCCCTGGGAGTTTGATTGTCATTAGAGCCGGAGTAATCAGAGTCGTCTTGCTCATCCCCGCCTCCGAGGTCCACCACGGTTGTGTGGCCTGCCTTAGCTGAGGGTTTCGACCGGTGGCGATATCCCGATGGCCTGCCAGAGCGGCCGGAAGTTTCTGGACGTCTAGAGGGATTAGAGTTTCGACGATCGCGGTCGGCCAGGATTCTAGCCGCGTTTTCGCAAATCTCAAGGTTGTGCCCGGACCTCTTGCAGAAGTTGCAATACAAGGAATGGTCGGGTGGTGGTCAACTCGATCTAGGAGCTACCGACGGAGATGTACCGGGACGAGAGAGCGATGCACGGGCAACAGACTCTACTAGGGCTTGTTGTTCGCCTCTAGTCTTACGACGGAGATGTTCGGCTTTGAGCACATCGAGGAGCTTGACCGGGGGGATCGTGGGATTGTTCAGCATGGATGAGCAGCACGATAGCCAGTCCGGCGGAAGGGATTTGAGGATAGAAGTGGAGTAGATGTCCTCCAGCGTGAGAGGATTTTCAGGTGTGACAAGAGAGGATAGACTCTCAAACGACTTGGCCATCTCGTCTAGATGCGCCGGAAGATCGTCGCCCGAGAAGGAGTGGGAAGATAACTTTTGAAGATAGTACATCTTCCCGCCCGCCGAGGAATCTTGATGGACGTTTTTGATGGCGGCCCAGAGCGCTCGAGCATCTGTCGTGATGTGGCGGACGTGGCGGACGTGCGAGGGATGGATGGTTTGAGAGATAACACCAAACGCGACTTTGTTGTTGCGGACCCAGTGGGGCTTACTTTTGGCGGCCTGCTCTTCACCTTCGACAACGTAAAGAATGTCGGTCGTGTTGAGGAGAGACCAAACGAACCAGGACCATTCAAGGTAATTGGAGTCGGGTCCGGGCGGTGTGAGTTGCTCAATCCTCGCGTTCTTGAGAGCAGGATGAGACCAGGTGTCGTGGTCAGGGTTAGACATGGTGGAAGACGAAATCGGGGCAATGTTTTGCGAAGTAGGGTAGTCGGTGGGCTGAAGAAAAGGAGAAGGTGGCGTAGTCATTCGCCGAAAGCTTTAACGATAAGCGTACGGATCCTCCGCGACGAGAGAGACTTGGTGCTAACAGCGGCAACTGGTGCTCATAACCTGTTGCAATGATAAATCTGAAGCAGCAGAATGTTGATGAAGATGGTCGTGGAAGGATAATCATTGCATCAGAAAAGAAAAAGAGAAAGAGAAAAGAACAAAAGAACCAACTCACCTGAAGCAGCAGAATGTTGATGAAGATGGTCGTGGAAGGATGAGGAAAGGAGCCTTCCACGTCTGCTGCTCCAGGTGACTACACAGGCGAGATGTCACGGATATGTGATATGTACATGATAGGTTTGAAGCAGAAACAGAGAAAGAAAAAGAAAAGAAGATAAAACCACACAACCTCAACATCACTTAGCTTCCTCCTTTTCATCTTTCTCTTCTTTTCATGTCTCATATCTCTTTTCTTCTCTTGGCATGCAATACATACTCACTCATATTTGTTTTCATCATTCCAGAACCACCTTCAGGTGCCTACAGTCTCTTTGCTCATCTCTTGTTTGCTCATCTCAGCCCCATCATTTGGGTCCATCAGCTCACTGCTCTTTTCTGGCATTTCACAGGTGCCTCCAGTCTCTTCACTCATCTCTTGTTTGCTCATCTCAGCTCCATCATTTGGGTCCATCAGCTCACCGCTCTTCTCTGGCATTTCACAGATTTTGCCAATTTAGAATTTTTGTTTGCCAGGTCAAAAGGTTTGGAATTCCTTAAAGAGATCTGTTAAACAAATATCCTCATTATTTTCTTTGGTGGGAAGTAGATTTTCACTTGATGCATTGTCTTTGTCCTCTTTGATGAATTTCTGCTCATAAATGGGGGCCAAAAACAAATTAGAACTATAAAACTATGAAAGTGAAAAAGAAACAGAAACCTGGGATTTATATTAGAAAACTCACTTCAATATCCTTTTTAACATGCCACTGAGAATGAAAATTATGATGGGTGAATTTTCTGCTTAGGCCTTTTGCTTTGTGGACTTGATGAATGCAAGGGATTCCCATGTGAGATGTGTAATTTCCAGTGCAAGTGGTTGTTAGAGGTCTGGAAATGTGATGAGAATGGATGATCTTCAGAGAATAGTGGGAGATAGTTCCATTTAGATCACAAACGCAAGGGGGGAGGCCAGTGAGGAGTTTGTAAGAGTGCTGAGAGGATTCAATGTATTGTTTTTGAAGTTGAATAGTTAGAGCTTGATGGATTTGTTTGACAACAGCAGAAAATGAGGCTGTGGAAGATTTGATCAATTGCTTGATGTATGCATGGAGACCTTTGACTCTAGAGGTGATATTGTTTCCAAAGTGGGGTTTCTTGTCCACAAAACAGGCTATGATTTTTTCTTTGTAAGGGAGGATTTGGACATTATGTAGTCAGCAGTTGGTGGATTCCAAGTCATAGAATTCTCAGTTAAGTTTTTGTGATATTCAGAAATGGTTTTCAAATGGAGTAATTGATTCCAATGGTTTTGAAAGGCGGACCATTCTTCTTCAGAGTTGAAATTCTTGTAGCAGTTGGATTAGGTATTCTTCATGATGTGCCAGGAGCAGAGGAGATGTGAAGCATTTGAGAAGACTTGATCAATTGCTTTGATGAGGGCAGCCTTGTTGTTGGTGACTAGGACCAATGGAGATTGATTGTTCATTGAGATGCATAGCTGATCCAAGGCCCAAGTGTAGTTTGCTATTTTCTTGGTAGATAGGCAACAGAAAGCCAATGAAAAAGATTTGTTTGAATAGTTTATACCAACTATGTGAGGCAGGGGCATTTTAAACTTGTTGGTTTTTTATGTGAAATCAAGGAGGATTGTAGTGGGAAATTTTTTGGCCAAGTCAAGGGATTTCTGACGAGAAAAGAACAAAGAGTTCACTTGGCCTTTGAAGTTCTTGATTGTGTGGTAGAATTCATGAAACAAGAGCTTCAATGGGTGTACGGCCTTCAATTTGGATCTCAAGAGGTTACAATGATTATAGATAGTGTTGAGGGTGACAGAAGAAGGAAAATTGGTGTCTTGCAATAAGGCTGTCATAGTTAATTAGGGGAAAACTCCAGAATGGGATAATTGGGTAAATGTGGTTGTTTGATTGTTGGTTAATTGGTGATGGACGGAATGGATTGAAGGATCTTCAGAAGCTGGGTGGTTTTGGGTAGGATATTTAATTTTGATTTGAAAGTAGCCTCTCTTATTATAGAAGTTTCCAGTCATTTGAAAGGACAGGAAATTCTTTTGGTCTTCCCCAATTGAGTACCATCTTTGGGCTGAAAAACCCCAGATTTGTCACATTGATAAGTGGATCTGTTTTCCCCATTTTATGTGGAGGAATGGGTTATGCAGAGGGTTTTTATTGGGGGAAAGTTTGAAAGAATTTGAGGGTGATATTTATTGGAAATTATAAGAAGGTGTGGAGAGGGGGAAAAATGAAGTTTTTTGGTGTTTTTTTAGTGGGTTTGGGTGGAAAATGGATGAGGAGTGATGGTTGAAGTGAAAATGGGTAGTGGGAGGAGTTTAGAAAAATTGGAAAATCTGAGACTTGAGTCGCAGAGAGGAGGAAAAATGAAGATTTTTGGTATTTTTTTTATGTGGATTGGTTGAGTGGTTGATGAGTTACAGGGGGTTGAAGTTTTAGGGGGGGGGGTGTTGGTTTTTGATTGTGGTGAGTGGTTTTTGATGTGGTTGATGAAGGATTTTGAATGAAGATGATTGGGGAGGCCGCGCGCATCAAATGCTGCCCTCCATATGCATACTGAACAAAAATTCAAAAACAAAAAACACCGGGTGCACTGCACAGCCGCAATTGCACAGAAAACTGGGTGTAAACGCGGAAAAACCAGGTTTTTTTATCAATGCCCTTATTTTATTTTATTTTTAAGATTAATTTTTAATTGGCTGTGTGCTTCTCTTTTGGGAAATGTGAAGTTTCAATGTGATTTAAACATTTCTGATGCAACAGAATTTTTCAAATTGGAATTCAACCCGTAGAATAGTAGAGAATCTCCAATGGTACTTCTGATGCAAAAATTGAGTCAAGCTCAGCTGCCTTTGATGCATTTTTTGCTTCCAGTAAAGCTGCTACTAGATATGTCCAAAATTGTGGGCGTAGATCAAAGCTGACCTTGGCTGCTACTTCTGGCAAATTTTGTCAATTTTAGTCTTCACCCACCCATATTGAAACTTTGAAAGTCAACTCATGTGTCAGATTGGTCATAGCTTGGAACATCTCATTGTAGGCTCCTGAAGGCAAGCTAATCCATAGCCAAAGTGCTGGAGAGTCTTAAACAATTCAATCAGTAAAAATTGAATCCAAATCTGAGTCTAATTTGTACCAATTATATCAGCAACCTGCCAGAAACAGTTCTGACCCTTATTAAAAAAACCCCCCTAAATATTATATTTTTAAACATGATGTAATTGTTGCTCCCAAATCCAGAACATAAAAGCTGCCATCAAAACCTTCTTTTCAGGCAAAGATTTGACAAGCCCTTAAATGAACTCTCCAAGGTTTTGTACAATATGTTATTATGATTCTATATGTTGTAAATTTGAGAACTGTAAATGGTATTGGATGAGTTGGGGTCTCTGTGGCATGTCACTGTAACCCTTTTTTTATCAAAATTCAAGCTTCAGCCAGAGAAGTCAGATCAGTCATTTTGATCTCCAACAATGGTCTCAACCTTGAACAAAATCCTATGCCAATGAGTCAACTCTTCTTCCCCCTTTTCATTCTATATCTCCTTTCTTTTTTCTGCCATATGTCTATAGAATTCCAGTGGTCAGAGTGTTACGTTGGTGAGAAGCCTGTTTTTTTCTTCCAATTGACTGCAGGTTTACTGTCCGCTCAACATAGTCATGCTGTTGTTACTAATTTTCAATCTCTATTTTATTTATCTGATTGTCTTCCATTTTGGTCCTGGCTTTGGTACTTGGCAACTTAAAGTTCTGACCTTATGAGCTTGCGACCAATTGACTGGTGAGCGCACATTGGGCTCTGGTCAGTAAAATTGTATATCACATCTGTGTAATTCCCACCAAAACCTGTCAGTAAGGGTTCTGACTGACATCAGCTACCAACAGCCGTTGATGTGAACAGGGCTATTGAGATGGCACAAGAATGAAACAAGGGAGCTACTTGCCTTAATAGTATGAAAGAAGCAGTTTGGCCTCCACTGCCCTTAACCGGAGTACACTACAGTCATGTCACAGGCAAACATGTTGCCAAATGGCCCTCCTCCCGCCACTAAAAATCGGCCAAGTCATTCTGAGCTAAGAAGGGGTCTTGATTGATCAACATACCGCACAATGCGAAGGGTCTCATCACTCCACACGAAGATGCGGGGGGCCAAGTTTGACAGAAGCCAAGCATTAGGCTTAAAAGGCAAACCCAAATGTGCATAACTTACCATGAGTCCGGGAGAAATTTGCCTATTTCTTTGTGCACTAGCCAAGTCCATCATGTTCATGAATGTGAGTTCCTTGCAGGATATGCTCCCCTTGTGTGGAGTTTTGCATGTCTTCACTTTTAGATACTCACAGAGGTATTGTAAAGTTTGTGCATCAGTACGAGAAACTTTAGCGACGTGCGCCCTCAGCCGGTTTATATTATCTACTGGCTCATGTGGCTGATTCGTAGACGTGCTCTAGCGTGCTTGCGGCGCGCCCGTCCAGACCTGGCCTTCCAGTCACTTGTAAACTTATCTCCCGGAGCTCATCAGAGCTTAATATCAAAGCGAAATTGCACTGGGCTTAACTTTCCGCCTGAATTCCGGTGGGCGGGTCATCGATGCTCAACACCTGGAGCTTCGGAAAGATGGTAAGCCCCCCAATGCCTGCGAGGCCTACCGGCAACTCTACTCCATCAGCTTCCGTATGTAGACCGACCGTTTAGAAATTCGAAGTATCGAATTAACCATGCTTTTCGACTGATGAGGCAATCAATTTTCAGTGAGAGGGGTATATAATATTCCCTGCTTTGCCTGTTCGGTAACATCGAAATGGTTTGCAATCATCAGCAACCATCTCCGCTTCCAAACTTTGTGAGTTGAGGCCGGGTTGGTCAGCCGAGAGAGATCAGCGGACTGGCAATTGAAGTTAAACTAGGGTCCTACTCGGATTGGCCCGTTTGAGGTCGCAATAGGGGGCAAAGGTCTGGTTAGGTCACCCAGGTGGCCCAGTTACAATACGCACGGAAGCTTTCCATCGCCCATACAGTATGCCAGGACCTTGACTCCATGCTGAGTTGATTCGAATTGAATAATAGTGATGGTTAGGACTGAGTTCTCCTATTCCAACCAGCCCTCGCTACTCAGTAAGCTTTGTGACCTGCACTTTGCCCCATCATTCACAATAGTAAATTTTATCATTCGCCATCCCTTCTGCTTATAAGAGGCCCCTATGCACTGCTTTATGTATCTAGAAACTCACCGCGTCCCTCTTTTTCACACCACCCCACTAAGGCCTCTGTCGAGGTTCCTACCAAATCCCAGTGCGCATTTTGTCCATCTTCTATGCGTATCCCTTTCCAAAAGCTGACCAGAATAACCCCATTTTGCCTGAAAGCTTAACCAAGCTGAAATTCTCCACACGTTTAGATATTCCATACCCCAAACCATCAAATATCAGAGAATTCTTAGGAGAAATTCGTGCCACGCATTCACGTCATCCTCGGCAGCTTAGAATTAGCATTCGCTTCGGTGAGTACGCGGAAGTGGGACCCTCCTATAAAATTTTCTGCCTCATCATTATCTCGCTAGAATGAGTGTTGCTGGGTGAATCCCTTCTGAAAGTAGCGCATGCGACCAGGATTGTGATATAAAACCCCCTCTTGTCTCACGCCACGTCCTATGCCACCCACTCTTTTCAACCCTTCAAACAAGCCATCAAACTTACTCAAAATCACACAAAAAACAAATCCTACCACATACCTTTTGTCACAACACCACCAGTCCAAACATCACACTACTTTATACCAAAGCATCCCATTCTTTTGTCCATTCCCTTCCTCAGAATCCAATTCGTCTTGAAGGCGCCTTATTGAATTTGTCCTCTTGTAGATTTATCTTGGCCAAAGATACATTATTGTCCATTCTCCGTCTTTCATATTCCCTGAACACTCCGGACTAAGTGTTTTTTCTTTTTATTTCCAGATCCTTCCAATCCCTCATTCATCACCATGCATAGTACTAGAATGTCTGCGTTAGGATATTTGGTTTTTACCTTTTCATTCTCGGCCCGTTATAGCCACGCAGTGGACTTCCAAAAATCAATTCCAGCTTCGGCCTCCTCAATGGCTTCGCCGACTACTGACATCTTCCACGCCCCGTCTTTCGCAAGTGTATTCCGCAAAGAAAGAAGGTCAGATGCTTTATCCGTTGCCACCGATGATACCTCATCGTTGGTTGTGAAACCGCGATGGAAAAAGTGCTCCAGGGGCATCAAATCCAGATACTGCCGATCTTACCACCGGAACCTGAAAAATCACAAATTGGCTTTGAAGAAGGACTCGAGTCTTAAGCTTGGTAATATTAAAGCAGTCTCGATCCCCGAAGCTCCAGCGCCCGTCTCAGTCAAAATTCCGTCAACCCCCTCGATCCCCAAGGTCGAAGTTCCATCCACTCCCTACACCCCCAAGGTCGAAGTTCCATCCAACCCCAAGGTCGAAGTTCCATCCACCCCCTACACCCCCAAGGTCGAAGTTCCACCCACCAAAACCGAGGCTCCACCGACAGGGACAAGCACCAATTCCGGTGATGCTACCTGTAAGCTTTTTTTTCATCTCTTGATTGGTTGAATTCCCTTGGATTGTGCTAAGGATTGATGACACCTGCTGCTTGTGTAGACTATGGAACTGGTATGGGAGCTTGCGGAATTGTCAGCAATGACAATTCCATGATCGCCGCCGCATCACACCTCTTGTTTGACAGCTTCCCTGGTGCTACTGCTAACCCAAACATGAACCCGTAAGTCTTGCTTTTGTAGGCATGAATATACTAGAAACTTAAAAGCTCCTCCGTTTTAGCATATGCGGTAGAAAGGTGAAGGCTACCTATGAAGGTAAATCTGTGGTGGTAGAATTGGTCGACCGCTGCACTGGATGCGCTATGCACGATTTGGACTTCTCTCCTGCTGCATTTGCTGAAATCGGGCCCATGGATCGTGGCCGTCTACATGGAATGACAGTCAGTAACCTTCACACGAAATACCGGCCAAATTGTTCAAGTTGACGCGTCTAACGTGTGAATTTTTCTTAAACGTAGTGGGAATGGATATAGTCTCATTAGGGAGACCAATGTCGCCTACAACTTCATCATCATTTTGCTGTCCAATTTTCACGTCGGGGCTAGCTCCAACCAGCTGCAGCGACATCAAGCCATGTCCCTAGCATTTTACGTTCTTTTCGATTATCTTGGGTCTTTCAATCCTATAACACCAAAAAAGGAAGAAAATTGATTTTATTTTACCATCACTCTCTTTTATACTATTGTTATCAGTTATTATCAGTATTACCGTATCACTTTCTATCACGTTGGCCTTGAGTACTGCTCATTGATACAAGAACTCTAGTCTTATAGCGTGTATATCAGTAGAATCTTCTTGTTTCTCTTCGGGCGATTTTTGTATACATATATTTTCGGTAGCTTGAAGAAATTGAACTGTATGTTTTTTGAGTTGAATAAAAGCGACCAGGTCAATGCGTCGCACAATGATCAACACAATTAAAGCCAGCATCATCTCGCGTAACCACATTGACAACCAAATGATTGAAACCCAAGTGATACCAACTGAAACCAGGTCCCACCTCAGGACTGGAAGAGCGCCAAGTATTGTGGCAATAATTTCCTAAATTAAATTATAAATAGGTTTTTCAAATTCACTAATTTCAGCCTAATTGGTGGTGTCGCGCTTTATGTGAGTCTGCTAACATGATAAGGACTACCAACAAAGACTCTGAAAGTCATAAGCATCTGAGTTATGGCCCACAAACAGGGGGCATATGTCCATCCGCAGTCACTGTTGGTTCAAATATTTCACCTGTATGTGGGCAGTATAGCCTACAATCTGCTAAAATCACTGAGTTTTCCTCTGCACCTGCACAGCTGCCAGAAACCTCAGTGAATCTGTTCCAGTTTATGCATATTTATGGTTATAAGTATGCTTATACACTCCACAGCAATGATACATAATAAAGCACATGAAATTTAACGGAGCAAAGCTGGGCCACTATGCTACAGGTGGATGATAAACTCACTCCCCCCAGCACACGCCCACACCCAACACACGCCCTTAAAAAAAAGGTGTGCAGCCCGCACACCTTTTTTGTTATTGGCATGCGGGCTGCACACCCACTTTTGGGTGTCAGCACGTCTACAGGCGTGCAACACCCACCCAAAACAGGGTGTGCGGTTGCACACCCTATTCAAAAAAGGGTGTGTGACCTGCACACCCTTTCTATGTATATAGTTAGGGGCACGCAGGCCCCTACCTATGTACATACATGGGCGTGCTGACGGCACAGTCCCCATTTTTTGGGACTGTGCTGTCAGCAGCCGCACGGCTTGACCCGGGGGGATCCCTCCGGCCAAGGAGGTTATACAACCTCCTTGACTGGGGGGGATCCCTCTGGCAGAGGAGGTTGTATCACCTCCTTGACCGTAGGGATTCTTCCAGTCGAGGAGGTTATACAACCTCCTTGACCAGAGGGATCCCTCCGGCAGAGGAGGTTGTATGAACTCCTTGACCAGAGGGGAATCCCTCCAGTCAAGGAGGTCATAAAACCCCCTCGGCCAGAGGGATCCCCCCCGGTCAAGGAGGTTGTATAACCTCCTTGACTGGAGGGGGATTCCCTCTGGTCAAGGAGGTCATACAACCTCCTCGACCAGGGGGGGGGGGGTCCCTCCGGCCAAGGGGGCTGTATACCTCCCCAGCAGGGTGTGCAAACCGCACACCCTGGTTTGAACAGGGTGTGTGGCTGCACGCCCATCCTTGGGGGTGTTGCACGCCTGTAGATGGGCGTGTGAACTGCACGCCCATCTACAGGCGTGCCCCCGCCCAAAACAGGGCGTGCAGCATACAGGGTGTTGATAGACGCACGCCAAGCGCGCACGCCAACGCCAGCCCGCACGCCATTTTTTTTTGGCGTGTGAGACCCACACGCCAAAAATGGCGAGCGGTTCCCACACGCCTTTTTTTTTTGGCGTGTGGGCCCCGCACGCCAACGAAAATTGGCGTGTGGGCCCCGCACGCCAATTGTTTGGCGTGCGGGGCCCACACGCTCACGTAATCGAATGGCCCCTGCCATTCGATTACGTGAGCGGGGGGTGTGTATCCCCATACACATAATACATGTATGTATTATGTGTATGGGATATACACACCCCCCGCTCACGTAATCGAATGGCAGGGGCCATTCGATTACGTGAGCGAGCCGAGTCTGTTCCGGACTGGGGCTCGCTCATGGTCCTGGTTTTTTCAACCAGAACCACAACAAACCCCGCTCTCCGACTCGATCAACCAAAGCGGTGAGTCTGAAAATCCGAAAAAAAAAAAAAATAAAAATAAAAAAAAAATAAAAAATCAAAAAAAATAAAAAATAAAAAACCAAACAAAAAAAAAAAAAAAAAAAAAAAAAAAAAAAAAAAAAAACCTAAAAAAAAAAAAAAAAAAAAAAAAAAGAGGAAAAAATCAAAAAATGAGAAACCAAAAATGAGAAAAAAACCCCAAAAAACCAAAATAAAGGGATTTTTTGGGGTTTAATTTGTGGGAGAAAAATAGCCCACAGGCCCAGGGCCCTCTCCAAGACCCAACTGGCCCAATGACAGGGCCCAATGGCCATAAGAAGGGGCCCGCCTCTGCCCATCACCTCCAGTGGGCCCACAGGCCCACTTTGATGCTCCAAAGGGGCAATAAAACATTCAAAGGGGCCATTCAAACCCCCCAGGCAGCTCAAAGGGCCCCGTATAAGCCCCCAATGCACACCATCCCCCCAAAAGTGGCCCATCTCAAACACATCTCTTCCTATTTCCATTTTTTTTTCACCGTAAATATAGTAACACGTGCTGACAAACTCTCCCATTCAAATGCAAACAGATTCCGCACAAATCACCAAATCAGCAGCAAAAGATGTCACACACCGGTGATTACAACTCCGCAACCAATCAGCCTCCACGCCCATACGGATTCTATGAGGTTGACCCCAACCATCACCCGCACGCCCCACTTGGCAACATGTATCAAAATCAAACCTCTGCGTATGGAAATCCACACGTGCTTGGCCAACCTGCAGCTCCAATCAATCAATCAGGCCACCTACCAACAAACTATGGCTACCCAAGCAACCAATATGGCCAAGCCCCCCAGCCCCTTACTGTCCCCTCAGCCCACCCAGCCACCTACAGCTTCAATGACAACAACTACAGACTGGCAATCCAGCCAAACCCTGGGCCCCCAGCCCACCCAGTAGCGCAGCCTGTGTTCCGCCCATATGAGGTACAATTGCCTCAATTCACCCACTATCACAATCGACCTCCAGCCTCTACCTATCAGCTTGATCCAGCCCAACCATCCTATCTGGCTCAGCCAGCCCTCTACGCACCACCTCATATAACTCAAGCCCCACCATCCCATCCGTTTCCGCAATCCATCAAGCACCACAAATCTCAAACTACTGGCAGCCGGGACCCCAACCATCGTCCCACCCGGCCAACCCATTCACTCTTGGACCCACTCACTTCCAAGGCCTGCCAACCTCACACAATTTCCCCGTTGGCCAACCATCAGTGCCCGCTCCGCCGCAGACAAATCAAGTCCCTTCCATACCCGTCATGCAAGATATGCAGCCATCTCTGGGGGAAATAACCTCCTCTGCGCCATTTAGCCCTCAAATTTGGCCACCTGCACAACCAAGTCCTCAACAGTTTCCCCAAGGAAATTTCAGCCCTCAAGACCCTCAAAATGTGGCTGAAGGTGAGTCTTCAAATACTTCTCCACTTTGTTTTCATATTAACAAGAACTAATGTTTACCTACTCAATCTCCCAGTCAAATACCCAAGGGCCATGCCTACATCTCCCGGCGGATATCAACCTGCATCACCCAGCCCTCAAGTATTTCCCCGAGCAAATTTCAGCCCTCAAGTCCCTCAAACTGTGGCTGAAGGTGAGTCTTCAAATACTTCTCCACTTTGTTTTCATCTTACCAAGAACTAATGTTTACCTGCACAATCTCCCAGTAAACATACCCAAGCGTCACGCCTACATCTCCCCGGCAGGTATCACCCTGCACCACCCAGCCCTCAACCGTTTCCCCCTGCAACTTTCAGCCCTCAAGTCCCTCAAACTGTGGCTGAAGGTGAGTCTTCAAATATTTCTCCACCTTGTTTTCATCTTACCAAGACCTAATGTTTACCTAGTCAATCTTCCAGTATACCCGCTCAATCCTTTAGGACGTTCACCGCTGGCCCCCGCAATGTTACCCGCTGCAAATCAACCGCATAAAGTGTTGATGAAATCTGAAGATGTACAATCTTATGATTATTCAGTTGGCAGTAAGTTCTTCTAGTTTCTTAATTCGCCCACTTGAGGCAGACTGGCTGAACTGCTTGTGTTTCCAGATGCAATGGATGCACCACCCGAATTCCTTTCACATGTGTCACTGATCTCAAACACTTTGTCACCACATGGGCCCACAGCATGGTTACGCTCTGAAAGTTTGTGCTTCCAAGAGGGACAAGAACATCTACTTTGCATGCACAGTTGCCGGGGAAGACAAACCTCAGTTGATGCTATCCGGTTTCGAGAGTCTAGGAATAAGCGACTGGGGTGCTGCTTCAAAATATCCGGCCACAAACCGACTTCAGTAAAACTCAAGGATTGCACCATGGGAACTCCGATGCCGAAAGACGATTGAGCACAATCATGGTCCAATCGATCTGGAACATGTAGTCATCCACAAGAAGGCTCTCGGTCGAAGGCCAAACTGAGGTTGCTCGCTTATCGTCTCTAGGAATGCAACCCCAGGCAATCGCTAGACTCCTTACTAGCAGTGAGGGAAGGTTTGTAACCAACCGGACGATATACAACACAAAGCAGGCACTGAGGGCGGAGAAGAGGGCTGGCAACACCCCAATCGAGTACCTCCTACGTTGCCTCAACGAATCCAATTGGACACACGAGGACGTTTACGATACGGACGGCAAGCTCCTTTACTTGTGGTTTGCGCACCCAGGATCGTTGCTTCTTGCTCGCAGGTTCCACCATGTGGTCAACATTGACTGCACTTACAAGACGAACCTGAACAACTACCCCCTGCTGCATGTGGTTGGCCAAACTGCAACCAATCACAGTTTTTCGATTGGTTTTTGTTTGATGCGAAACGAGAAGAATGAGGCCTACTCATGGGCTCTTGATAAGTTGAAGTGGGTGGTATATTTGACTAATCACCTATTCTCATCATAAACTGACTGTACTCCGGTGCCTGTGTGATACCCATAGATCTATATGGGACGCTGACCACGCGCCAAAGGTCTTTGTGACAGACAGGGAATCGGCACTGCGTAATGCTATCTCAAAGCACTTTCCGAATGCAACCGCGAACTTGTGCATGTGGCACATCGATCGGAACATTGTGACAAACTGCAAGCAAGCCTTTGCTGGCGATGGCGAAGAATGGGCCAAATTCATGAGGGCTCTGGCATGAGGTCGCACATGCCCCCCAATGAGGACACCTGCAACTCAAAGTGGGCTCAACTGACACGGTACCTAGTCACTCGAACTAACGTCTACGAAACCTGTACAAGAACGTTCTGGAGCGAGCGACAGAAGTTCATGAATGCGTGGGCCGGAATGACACCCCATCTAGGAAATCTGACTTCGTCACGATGTGAATCTGCCCACAGCTGGCTGAAAACCTATGTGACGTCGGCTAGGTGCGACTTTGCAACACGTTTCATTACAATTGCTGCAGCAGTGGACCGACAACTGACACAGCCCACCGAACCTGGCACACGAGTTACAGAAGGGATTAACCGGACTACCAAATGCCTTCAAGTCCCTCAGCTGCAAATCTCCTGTCATGCGCTCAAGTTGGCCTTGTCTCAGTACAACAGTTCATCAAGATGAAGAAATCCAAGCCTGGGGATCCCAGCCTTCAATGCAAAGTAATTTCCAGGCTGGCTTGGGCATTCCGTGCGCACACTATGAATGTTTGGTCCAGGGGAAGGGAGATGTGGAGCCTTCTGATTTGCATGTCCAGTGGCATCTGGCCTATAACCCTGATGGTCCAGTGAGTCCTCCTGATGTATGACTTGTTTCATGTCCCTCCTAGCTAATCTTCATCTAGTTCATTGCAGGCTCTTGATGAACCACTGTACGACTTTGACAACGATTTTGAGGATTTCAAGCAGGAGATCTTGGCGTCCCACCACCCCTCGGCGTTAGAAGCAACAATGAAAAAATTACGAAGGGTCCATGCAAACACACACGTGGTCCCGCTTGCAGAGCCTGATCCTATCCGAGTGAAACACAAACTGGAAAGGCCGTGGAAGAAGAGAAAGGGTAGTGGGCGAGTTCAAAAGCGCGATGACACCCATGCAGAAATTTGGAAGCGCAAATCCAAAGGCGCAGGCAAGGAAAGCAAGACAGAAGGCCGGTGTATCAAAAGGAAAAGGGGGTAAGAGACAGTCCAAGCGCGCGCAGGCTCCATTGGCACCTCAGCTTCTTCCTCTGGGACCTGGATGAGCTACCCAGTGTGGGACACTCATGCGTAAGCAACTTTATTGCATGTCTTTTAGAGGCTGAATAACTGATGGACTTACTAAGCAGTCAAGAAACTCACCCCCACGAATTGGCAGCCTCACTATTGGGAAACAGAATCGGGGTCTTCCAGTTCAGGAACATCACGGCGCAAGGAAACGTGGCAGCCCAAGTATGGTAGTAAGGTGGTGTAACAGATGAAGATTCTGATTCTGCCGATGCAGTTTCAGATGAAGATTCTGATGCCCCAGATGGGGATCAGATGAAGAATCTGATCCCCACATGGGGCATCAGAAGAAGAATCTGATGCAACAGATGGGGAATCAGTTGCAGAATCTGACGCCACAGGTGGGCAATCAGATGAAAGAAACTGATCCCCCAGTGGATTCCTCCTCATCTATTGAGATGCAGGATGAGGAAAAAGCTGCTGTCACCTCCAGAAGCCTCAAGAAAAGCCCAAGCTCTCATGATCAGGTTTCCGGGTGAGGCCAGGCTACATTCACCCCCAACAGCCAAGGTAAGTACTATAACTTTGACATTAGATTATCAGGGTCTGATTCCATTGTATGTTTCATAGGACCGGCATGTAGATGCTGAGGTTGCACCCAAGGCTGGCCGAACAAGACAGGGAATACCAACCCTGATGTGGCAGTGAGTGACTCAGCTTGACACGGACAAGGAGGAAGCATGACTGTAACTGATAAACCAACTTCTCATCATTCTTGTCAGGCGGAGCTTCCACCATGGATCTTAAAATCCTGCATTCCACTTATAACCCTGCAGGTGATGGGAACTGTGGTTAGCATGTGTGGCACATGCATTGGCACAGATAGACCAGAGGGTCCTACGCTAAGGCCAATGGGGGGTACCAAGTGCGAAAGGATGTGTTAGAAGAGATGGAAAAGAACAAGCACATTGGACAAGATACCTTGGGGGGCCTTCAGAATTCGACCGCGCTTACGGACGTGTTCAGGTGACGGACCCACGGGGATCAGTCCCCATGAACAAATGGAT
>RDRW01000442.1:0-146546 GCA_007896445.1 Puccinia hordei | reverse complement strand
GAAATTTGCCTTGAGGAAAGTTTTCGTTATGTGTCAGTTGTGTGTAGTAGAAATACACGGAGTAAGGATGTTAGTATAAGGTGTTTATTAGAAGGGTTTGTATAAGGTTTTTATATTATTATAAGGGTCACCGGTGATAAGGGTAGGCATTTTTAAAATTGCCATTTGGCTTGGCATTATTGGGTGTGGATCAGTATATGATTGGATTCTTTTAGTTTCTGGTGTTCATATAATGGGAAGGGGGGACAAAAGGAGCTGGAAGGGTGTGACAATTGAAATATTTGGCCATGTTGATTCACACTGGGCCAAGGGCACAGGATAACTTTGAATATCCTCTGGAAGCATATGCAAAGGGCCTTTCAATAATTTTATCTTGAAGCCACTTTGGAGAAACTTGGGAGGTTTTTGAGGAAGCTATTCCTCCTCAAAATACCCTCCAAAAAACTTTGGAGATAGATTTTAACAAGAATGCAAACTCTGAGGGAAGACTTTGGAAATCCTTGGGAATTTTTTCCAACTTTGGAAATTTTTCCCAAACTATAAAAGAAATTACAAATGTTTTCCCAGTTTATCTAATTTGTGTCAACAATGAGCTCACCATTGGAAAAAATCAAGAGGGAGGCATTTTCTGGCAAAAAATCTGGATATTTTACCACAATGCTGTCCCAAATCCAAAAAAAAACTGTTAAAGCTTTGAAAAATAATGGAGCAGCAACTAGCAGCCCACCATTAAAAGGTTTGTGTTTTTGGCAATCAGGATGAGCTTCTCAACCAGAATTGGGCAGATGTAGAACATGAGTTAAATTGAGCTCTCAGACTTTACACCAAGGACCAGAATACATGTTTCAAACATCTACATTTATGTAACCTTGTTTCTAAATGCCCAAAATGGAATGCTTATTTTTGAAAACCTATCAAAGAGATCAAACTGGCTAAGAAAAAGCAAGCCTCAAATCCCCAGCCTTTGGTGTGACCCACCACAATAAAGATAGCTGGGATGGCTCCAAAACCCTCTGATCATCCTGTTTCCAAATTTGAAGGTACAGAGACAAATCCTTCAATTATTGAGTGGCTTTCTGGGAAAATAAAGATGAAATCCTTAACCATTTTTCTGCAAAGGACCAGATATGGAAGGACAATGTTAGCATAAAATAGCCTCAATTCTTCAATATCCCTGCAGTCAAGAAAATCTTCCCCACAGCTACCTATCCCTTCTTATCTTCTAATTTCTTGTCAATTTCTTCTTCATCTTCACTTACCCTACCCTGAAAATTTAATCAAGCCAGTTATTTTGAAGTCTAATTTCAATTTTGATGTAGAGAGGAATGACTGTTAAAAAAAATCTTAAATGAAAAAAACACTTGGTTTCAAGTAGCTGGTAAATAATAATCATAAATAATCCTTTTTTTATTTGATTTCCCGTGTTGGTTATATGATATCATTGCACAACTGAAAATGAATCAATCTTAATTGAATGATAATTGTCAATGAACCCAGAGAATGGAATGGATTTTCCATATTACGATATATCAACTGGTGTGATGATGGAGCTAGGGGGAGAATCATCATAGGCACCTTGTGCATCCTCCACAATCATATTGTAGAGGATGATACAGGCCTTCATGATGTATTTCAGGTTGTGATTCTTCCAGCCTTGGTCCAGACAAAAAACAACTGCAAATATTGCTTGAAACACACCAAAGGCATTTTCAAATTCTTTCTGTTTTGCTTCTTGTAGTTTCACAAGGTTTTTGTGTGCTGCATTCTGATTTTCCTGTTAGGCTGCTACCACAATGTATCATCAGTTGAACTGCAAGCACTACCAACCAAAACCCTTTCAATCACAATATTATGTAGCCTAGTTCTCAAAGGCATCACTTCTTTCAGCTTAGCTGAGTTTGTGAGTTTAAATCTCACCAGACAAATCTCCATTTTACAGTCTATAAACTTCTCTCCTGAAGCTGCAAAATGGTTTTGAACAAATTTACCCATTCTGGATAGATGCTCCATTGAAGTAGAATGAGCAAGGTTGGATTGATGATTTTACAATTAGAGGGCATTGGGGGGCCACCCTTTTATTTTTCAAACACTTAGGGCTCTACTCTGAGGCCTTCTGTTGCGGAAAAGTCTATGGCTGGGGATCTAAAAATGTGCTGCTATTGTGTGAGTTTGGTATTTGGTCCCTCAGATATTTCCCTTGCAGGGGAGATGCTTTCATGTCATTTAGCCAAATGAGCACCCCTGGTCCAAATTCTGGACCAGAAGAGGTTAATATATTGAAGAATGTAGAGTATAGTGTTTTTTTATCTCATCAGATGCCAATTATCTATCTTTTGATAATGGGTGATTTAACACAAGGTACTGATTTTATTATAATTCTACCTATTCTCCTTGAGAATTATATCCCAAAATAGTTTATTCTTGATGATTTATATAATAATTTTTTTTACTCTAATTTCAAGATCAAAACTCTTCAGTTAATGGAGGATCAAGACCTGGTCTCACCCAACCTGCACCAGGAATTTGAATCCAGCTGGAAAAACTATTCAAGTGTTAGTTTTAACTTGATCTGGTGTATCCAGGTTCCATTTGCCAAATTTAGTTTTGAATGCAACTGGAAATTTTCCTGAAGATAATAGATGACATTTCTGAAAGCAATACAGTCTTCAAAAAGCCCATGCACTTTCCCACAGATTCCTATCTGAACTAAATGATAAATCTATACACCTTTCCAAATCCATTCCAAAAACAAAATCTTGATAAGACTGTCCAGGAATTCTTAAAATGTATTCAGCTGAATTTCTCTGGAAACATAATGCTCAAGAGTTTAAACAACTTATAGAAATTGGGAAGGGTCAAGGCTTTCCTGTGATGCTTGGATCCTGGACTGTATTTACTGGCAGTTAAAAAATTGCCCAGCTAGAAAGGGCTGGGAAATTTGAAGGAAAGGAGTTTCTGTTTGAACCTGTGTGATCTCATTTAAATCTATCAATCATTTTCCTACTATTAGCAACCCAAGGTAGCACCTGCACTAGAGTTCCTTTTAGTAATTTTCATGTTGGGATATCTGTTGAGTTTTTCACCTTACTGCCTGTCACACGCTCTGGGATTTTACCACATAGACACAGTGACACTTGAATTTTTAAACTTCCAGACTCATCTTAAGAGAAGGAAAATACCGGTCTCAAATCCTCAACCTCATCAAGGCACTTGGTTTTCTAAACTCCTTACTTGCTTCAAGGTAAAGATTTGAAAAAAACTTGAGACCTCAACTTCTATTCAAGAACTCCAGTAAAGATACCCCTACTTGTTACTCACCTTCACCTATTCTAATTCTAATCTCCTCACTTTCTTTTTGTTTAATTTATCCTTCTTGTCTTCTCCGCTCACCTTCCTCCTGTAAGGCCAATTGGCCTTGTTTTCTCCTGTATGGCCAATTGGCCTTGTCCCCTGTCCCCTTTCCCCTTTCCCCTTCCCCTTTTCCCTTTTACCTGTCCCTGTCCCCTGTTCCCTGTCCTGAATTGTCCCTTAATCTTGTGTGCTAGTTTTATAGGCCCCCTTTGGATCTTTCAAGGGGTCTCTCTAGTTGTCTACAAGTATTTTCTCAAGCCTGATTAAATACCAAGTCAGAGAATTTTCAATCCAAACCCACCAAGTAACCATCTCCTTGTTCCTTTCTCAGGCTCCCTCAAGAAAGCCCCTTCATAGAATCTCTTTGAAGAGCTGAAATATCAACATATTTTTATCTTAATATTCTCTCTTGTTTCTATTATGTATCTCCAGTATTATTGTATCTATGAAACTAACTTCCTTAGAGCATCCAAAGTCATCTCCATAAAGTGGCTTGATAAGCCAACCCTATTGAGACAAAGACCTACTTGTGCACTCTATAGTGCACAATAACTAAAGAATCTCTAGGATTGTTGATAGATGTCCATAAATTTAGGGACCTCTATTGAGCTTGATAACCTAATATGAAACTTCACAAGCCACTTTTTGTGGTGATCAATTCCATGTCATTACTATATAATTAATAACTAGTTATCACTTATGAACCTCAAATACTTACATATAATTCCCACACCTTACATATATTCATCATTATTATTGCATAATCGGATTCTGCACCCCATTTTAAACCTAGTCACTCACCACAACCCACCCTCAAATTACTCATAGTTCCAGAGTTATAGGAAAACTCAGAATAATCCAGCAAGTTACAGTGTAAAGCAAGTTATAGAATAAATAAGTACATATTATAAGTAGATATATTACACAACCAAGATACATAATACATATTATAATAAACTAAATATACAATACAAAAAAACACTACACATGTAATGACTAGAGTATTACATATGAAAGATAATGGACAGACCAGAGAATAGAATTTCTCACAAATGTCTACAGACAAGCTAATGACAACAAGTGGACTGTATCACTATAGATGCGGGTGATTTGGATAAGACTTATAAAGTTTGGTTTGATAAGTTTATTATGAGGTTGGGCAAATGTGAAGTGTGTATAAAATATAGATTTAAGATTTGGAAGCCTAATGGCAATGATAAGAACACAACAAAAATATCTTGATGAGGAATCTTTACAAGTGTAGCTTATTTTTTCATTTTATAATCTTCTGGTTTGTATTCCCGAGCTGTCCATACTTCTAAGCTTCTTCCTCTTATGTTACTTGTCTCAATTTATTTTGTAAATCCATGTATCCTGCTCACGTAATTCTGTTTCTCACAGCACATGACTAGGCCTTATTCAGTAACATCTTACATCATATCTACTGTACATAGCTTCACCTTCCCACTACTCATGACTATTTCACATATGTCACTTTCTCTTCTACTCATCATTTTCATTTTCTTCCTTTTCCCACCAGCTACATGTCATAGCCTTTTTATTTCCTTCCTCCAGCCTGATGGCTCCTCTTCTGTCTCTGATATATAAGGACACCTGCTCCTCCCTCTTTGTCCCTTATGGACCCTTGGACTTACAAAATTTCCCCCTACATATAGCACAATTACAGATCCCATAAACTAGTATGGTGTATAAAGCTTGTTTGGGCCGGTGGTTAAGCCAGCCCCAAAATTGCTTGAGTGCACTTGTCTCCTGCTTAAGCACACTTTTCCGGTGTGGGAGAACTTATATACAGGAGGTGCAGCACTGAAGCTGAGCCCGCAGCGGGGGCTCAGCGGCAGACTGAGGAAGGGGGTATGTACCAAAAGTTGCCGGACATTTTGCGGGGAACACACAAGGCAATAGCATGCAACATTCTATAGTTGGCGTGGGCAATTGGTTGAGCAGACAAGGGCCGCTTCAGTATGTGCAACGTAGGGGGGACCGTGTCAGCCTCCCTGATGCCAAGGACGAGTCCGTCTAGCTACGGGTGGTGCAAGGATATATGGAAAGAGTATATAAACTCTGGGTAAGGTACAATGTTACAATTCCCAAAAGATATGGGGGAATTTTGACGTAAAAATTGAGAGAAAAATAGGTTAATAATTATATTAAATAAATTAATATAATTAAAAACCAGAGGGGCCTGATAAATCACAGGTGGTTTAGATCCCTCTAAGGTATCTTACAATAAATGCAGAGGATTTACGTACCTGGAACACTGGGGCCTGTTGGAACAGGGGTGGTTTAATCCCAGGAATGGAAATGGGGGAATATCTTCAAGAGAAGGGTTATTACTTACTAGTAATAAACCTTGAGGGATCTTGGGGATATTCTGGGTGAAACTGGACACTTTGAAGCGCTTGGATGGATGGATGGTGGAGCTTGATGGGCACTGTGAAGTTGTTGGGGAAGACAGGGCTAAAGAATAACTACTAAGAAGCTTACCAGACTGTGTTATAAAGATGTATATATCTAATAAGAAGTGGGTAAGGTTGTTAGTGGGTATTGGGAAGCATGAGGAGCCTTCTTTGGGCGGTTGAAGAGCTTGTTAAATAGTCTTGAGTTCCCCCTGGGGACCCTGTAGGTATTATTGGCCAACTTGTGGGATCTTTGGACCACATTTTGGCCATTTTTTGCTTTCTTGGTGACGCTTCAGCAGCCCCTGCTTTGAATACACGTCACCAATTGATTTTATTAATGTATTTTATTATTATTTACCTATTTATATTGTCTTACAGTCTGTAGTACATCAGTACTGGTTGTTATAGATTTAATACTAGTGGCTTATTTGTATTTTATAATAAGCCACAGTATTGTTTGTACTGTTTGTTCAGTCAGTATATTTTTATTTATATGTATAAATAATAATACAATCTAATATAATCAATTATTTAATCCCCAGTAACCTAACCTTATTACATATGTAACATATGTAATGAGGTCACTGGGGCGTGTTTTTACTGATTTGGGTGTACCTGAGTGACTGTGGAGTCCGCGTGCCAGCTGAGAGCCTGTAAGGGGCTTAATGCTTGCGCGGGGGCTTATATCCCAACTTTGGCGCGGGCTTTCAGTCACGCGGGTTGAACTTCAAGTTCTGCGGACTGTGGTACGCGGGGTTTGAGTAAAACACGGTGTATTTACACTATCTCCCCTAATTTACACAACACCTCATTTCCGTGACTGGAAATGGGGTTTTAAGCATATGTATTTACATATATAAGCATTTAATTGATGCAAGTGCTTTTTATTAAAGGTACTTGCTAATTCTTGTATGCTAATTTACATAGTGAAGGAGTGAGAATTAGGGGTACCTGTGAGTGAGGTACCCTAGGTTAATTTTAGTGTAGATTCAGAATATCAAATAATATTCCAACTATTATTTGATATTATATATTTTTTATAATAATTTTTGTAGGAACTTGTGACAGGTTGCTCTGTCATAGTAGCAAGCTGACAGACCGGTGGAGCCACGGTTTCAGCCTACGTGATGCCAAGGAAAAGTCCTTCTAGCTACACGTGGTGCAAGTAATAAGTTAAAAGAGTAATATACTCAGGGCAATGGATAAAGATTATAATTCCCAAGGTATTTGTTGAATTGTGATGTAGACAATAAGGAAACAGGTGATAATTATATTAAATAAATTTAATATAATTAAAACCAGAGGGGCCTGATAAATCAGGGGTGGTTTAATCCCTCTAAGGTATCTTTCAAGTAAGTGCAGAAGATTTAATGACCTGAATAACTGGGGCCTGTGTGAACAGGTGTGGTGTAAATCCCAGTGGAAAGGAATGGGGAATATTCTAAAGAAAAAAGGGTTATTACTTACTGGTAATAATCCTGAGGGAACTTGAGGATATTCTGGGTGAAAACAGGAAAGTTTTGAGCGCTTGAAAAGTTGATTGGTGGAGCTGGGTGTTAACTGTGGTGTTTGTGGGGAAGACATGGCTAAAGTATACTACTAAGGGACTTACCAGGCTTTTCATGGAGATTGGTATCTGATAAAAGGTGGGTATGTGTCAGTGAGAATTAGGGGTACCTATGAGTGAGGTACCCTAGGTTAATTTTAGTGTAGAATTAGAATATCAAATAATATTTTAACTATTATTTGATATACTGTTATATTTTTTATATGTAATTTCTTTAACTAATGTTTTAAATGCGTGTGACAGGTGGCTCTGTCATAGTAGCAAGCTGACACACAGGGTTTGGGGCACCCCAAGCGGAGCGGGGGAAGAAGTAGCGGAGGCAGGCGCAGGGGCAAGGCATGACTGCAGGGGTAAACGGGGTATAGTAGTTGGGGGCAGGCTGCCGTGCAATGCGGAACTAGGGAGACAGGCAAGTAGGGTTCCAGGGACCGTACCAGGGATTGCGGGACATGACCAGGGGGGGGGGGAGTTGTATAAATAAAGTGTTGTAGGAGAGTGGCGGGATCTTATCTTATCTTATCATTGAAGTAGATAGCTATCATCTTCAGTGCACATAAGAAATCTCTTTACTTTAAAACTCTCTTAGCGACTTTCAGCGCGTGCAGACAAGCGGAACTGTGAAGGGCCCCATCAGGAAGAAAAACGCAAGAAGAACAGCCCCCTTGCTGAGTATAAGGTGTTGCAGGGAACCTAGTTATTCATCTGCTAACAGCTGTTTATTCTGCAGAGGAAATCAAAGAACCACCAGAACCAACCAGGAAGAAGGAAACCAAGGAAGAACGTACCTTTTCTGTCATCAGGGTTGCCATTATTTCCACACCGGTGCTTAATTCCTGCTTGGCTGGTGCTTAAGTAGGGTGGGGTCAGGCTTAAGCCTGGCTTGTCCCCAGATTTAGTCAGCCGGCACAAAAGAGAATGGAACATAAATATTTAATTTTGCATAATATAGGGAAATGGGAAAATGTTCTAAGGGCCTTATTCATCTGCGGGTAGTAGGGGCTACAGGAACAAACAAAAATGGAGAAAAAAGTACCAAAAGCTAAAGAAACAAAAAAATGGTCCTGCTAGGAGAGGTCCTGCAATAGGATGCATCTCCAGGCAAGAAAAATAGAACTTTTTACAATGAGTAAAAAAAATCTTGCATTTGTTAGGTGGGAGAGCTTCTTCTATCCCATTTATGATTTCTTTGACCAACTTGGACTGGTTCTTTTGCTTTTTAGAGCTGAAAAAGCACTTGATTGGATGAAATGAGTACTCAATTGGATTCATGAACGGAGAGTAAGGTGGAAGGAATTCATAGTTGATCAATAAATTTTTCTTAATGGAATCCTTGATCTCTTCAAAGAAACTTCCTTGATGAATTGGGACGTTTTCCATGATGATGATCACTTTGTTTGGGAGATGATTGGCAAGGCTGTTCAAGAAGATGAAAAAGTCCTCTGCACCCACACCCTTTGCCTTGGTGCCGTCTGCATTGAGAAGTTTGTGGTAAACATAACCTGTCTCGGACAGGGCCCCAATTAAGGTCACCTGTTTGACCTTAGGAACAAGGCTTAGCACAGCTGGCTCCCCTATTGATTAAAAAAAATAAAAAAAAAAAAATAGTATGGAAAAAAACCCAATCAAAATCAAAAAAGAGCATAGAAAAAAAAACTCACCAGATGAAGCATAGCCACAAGAGCTACTTGTGTGAAGATCAAATACAGAATCATCAACAGATTCCACCATGCAATTAACATCAAGTTCCCAGAAATTAACAAAATTTGCCTTCTGCTCCAAGAGGTTGGCTTGTTTCCAGGAATCAGGTATGTTACATACTTGCTTCCAAGTGATGTCTATGTCCCTCAGGGTCTGTGAGATTTCCAAGGTGGTAACAGAGATGGAATTAGTATCCTTGAGATACTCAGCCATCTCTTTTTGGGTGGTTGTTGGCTTTTTTTCTAGGTAAACAAGCAAGTCGGTCCTCATTTTGTTGGTGATTTTTCCTGGGTGTTTTTTATTAGTCTTGAAATGTGTGGGATCCTTGTGGATGATGCAACAAACTTGGAAAATAGAGACATCAAAACAATCAGCTGCTTCCTTCTGCGGCATCAATTTTTCAAGGAAATTGGTTTGGATCAATGCCTGAACCCCTGGCTTGATGATAGAATTTGGTTTGCAACCTTGGTGGGTCAAGCAAGTCTTTTTTTGAGTATGCTTTTCTTCAATTCTCTTGTTTGCCTTGGTGATCACGTTGTCTTGATGGTTCTGACAATTGATCTCTGTGAGTTGTTGTGCAAGTTTGCCCGCTTCTGCTTTGCATGCTTCCAATTGGAGCTCCCTTTTGCTGATCACATTCTCATTGTTTGACATTCTGAAAAAAAAAAAAATAATGGTAAGGCATGATTTGAGAAAATATAAAATGAGAAATCTGACCTGTATGACCAACCAGTTCACAGTTGTTGTGATGTGTGGCGGTCCTGGGCCGCTTGACTTAAAGCCAGACCAGGCTAGCTTACGTGCCGGCCAAGATCAGGCCCGCACAGAATGGGTGAAATTAAGCTGTTTGGGCCAGTGGTTAAGCCCCGCTTGTCCCGGGCCAAGTATGCCTTAAGCACCGGCCAAAACAAGCTTTTAACACCATATACATACATAGTAGAGTAAACATCAACCCTATAAATATATAAATATAAGCTTAGACTCAATATAAGAAGTTTTCCCCCTCACTTGCTTGGTCCACCTTGACTCCAGAGCTACACACCCTTGCCTCATATTATAATTATATTACATACAGTTTATACAACTCATCCCCCCTTATCCATTCCTCTTGCCTGGTGCGTGTTGTAATCAAGCTAATTAGTATTAGTCTTCTAAGTGTAAATGAACAAACTAAAGGTTTTCATTTCAAATAAGTATCTTGAAATGAAAGTGAAGAAAAATAAAAATGAAAATAGAAGGAAAAACAAATAACTAAAGGCAGAGACAACACAAGTAACAGGAAAAAAGAACACAGGTAAAGAAAGAAAGTAAAGAGAAAAGGAGAACTGAAGTAGTCAAGATTATTCTGCAGTTTGAGATGTAAGAAAGAACTGTTGATGTCATAACGTACTCAAGAAAGGAAGTCTTTCAACAAATAGTGGAGAGTTGGCGAGAAGTAAGAAGGAAGTGAGAATGAGAATTTGGGAAAGAAAAGAAGAGTCAAGAGAGTTGGAAGGAAGTGGAGAGTCGAGAGAGTCAACCAAGAATGATAAGCAAAAGAGAAGCGCTTAGTCATGTCAAGAGATGTATTGACTGTTGGAGGAGGACGTATCAGCAATTAGATAAGGAATATGATCTGATGTACTATCAAATAAGAAGTGAGATGGAATTCCCCAAGGGAAAGAGTTGAAGGAAGAAGTGAAAAGGCTAGTATTTATAATCCAGAGAGAGAGACCAAGCGTTGAGTTTCTTGCTGAATGAGATAAAAAGTCTGATCATAGATACCGCTGCAATTTCATTGCGGAGTGGTCCACTAGAGTCTCAGAGGGATGTCACTTAGATTTCAACACTAAGAATAGAAATAAATCAGCCACACCTTTTACTTTATTCTTAGGGTTACACTCTTCCCCTTAGCATTAGTCAGGAAGGCAGCTTTACATCAGCACCTTTTTCATAACCTACATTAGTACTAGTGTAGTTATAAATATCCCTTACAAGCTCTATTCTACCCTTGAGTAGTTCTGCATTGTTAGTGAACCCTCCCCCCAACCAACATCCCCAACTTCAACTTTTCTCCAAATCCCTCCCCCCCAAGTTATCAACTCAAGTTGCAGAAGACAACAGGTGTGGATTGGGCTTGGTAACTCATTAAAAGGGCCAAGTTATTAACCCGCAAGTGTGGATACCCTTGATAAAATAAGTTTTGAGCTTGCTAAGAGTTCCACAGTGGTTGAAATTTAATCAAAACAAAAGGGGTTGCTCTTCCTTCTACTTCAAGTCCTCTTATTCTTCCTTTCTTTCCATTATTAGAATTATGACCTATTTCTCCTTTAATCATTGTTTCAAACTCATCCTCTGACTCTTTATCTATTTCAGTCTGTTTTTGGCTATCAGCAATTTCATCAAAAATTTGTACTATCATCAGTAAAATTTTCTGTTGCACCAGTAAACAGTTGTATTGTGAAATTTGAACTTTGCATCAAATTTAACCACCTGCCAGCAAGTTTTCTGACCCTCATCAGCAAAACAATAACCATCAACATGAACAGTGATATTGAAATCATTTCAAGCCACACACAAGCTGTAATCCAATACACAACATGGTTGAACAAATCCCTTTCCTTTTCTCCATGTTAGATCATCTCCACCACGGGGAGCTATCCAAGGTGCTATATCAACTGTGCCAGGGCACCTTGCCAAAGTATTAGCAGTCCGAGGCTGGGTTGCTACACACTGCAAGCTACAATATATTTTAGCTTGAAGGGGTGAAAGCTTTTGGGTGTTACCAAAGTGTCCCGGTTGTGTGTGAGTTAAAGTGACCTGGGGGGAGGGGCCAGATTTTACAGTATTGTGCTGTGTGATACTTGGCCAATGGGGTGCTATTGAGTTGCTATAGCAGTTCCAGATCTAGAACTTCTATAGAAACCAAGCTATGAAAATTGCTATTATATATCACTGCAAAAAAAACTGGTTCACCTGCCTGCAGTTGACATCCAGCATGCTCCAACCAAGCTGCCAGTGTATCTCCACCTGTGTACACATGTAGCTTTGTTTTCACAGTTGCTGTGCAATGTGCACAGTGACTGTGCATTGAAGCTTGGTTTATTTTACACTTTGATAAAGGTTGGAGTAACACCACTGGCTTCCTCAGAGCTCACGCATGTCAACTGCAGGCAGTTGAGCCAGTTTTTTTTGCAGTGTATAGCAACCAAGCTATGAAAATTGCTATTATAGCACCTGCAGTGGCGTTGCTAAATGGGGTTTGGGGTGCTACATTCAGCATAGCAGCCCAATATAGTACCTGCGGTGGAGTTGCTCTTAGGCAAATCACTAGCTTAACATAATCTCCTTGTTTCAGGGGCTGCACCGGCGCGCCGCCCCTCTGAAGGCTTCGCCAGGCGCCCCCGGCGCGCCTGTCCCCCGGGCCTGAATGAAAATAGGGGATCGGGATAAGCTAGGGCAAATCATGACGTGGAAGGTTCCAAACCAAGAATAGACCAAACAACCAGGAAATAACGTCCTGGCATTACATATAAGATTCTCAGAGTTACACAGGCAGGAAAAAGTGTCTGTACTTGAAGGCCTTACATAATCAAAATAAGACAAGGAACCTCGATCAAGATTATAAGCGGAGAGCTGGACAGGGCTCGAAATTGATTGTTATGAAAACTAAGAATAAAAAAGGTAAGATTGATTCTAAAACTGATACTTGATTGGTTGAGGATTTCAGCTTGTCATCCAGTCATTTGTACTGCAGAGACTGATAATAATCAAGAACATTATCAGGAGTTTTTGTGCGCCACAAAAATTAGCCAAAGAGACCCCAATGAATTTTATTTGAAGGCTTCTTTCTACCTTCCCATTTCTTTCTTATTCTTTTTTTTTTAAAAAATGAGAATTTTCGGTTTGCTTCGATCTATGTGTTATCTAAATAAACATTAAAAATCTTTAACCTAATGGTTAGTTATCTTGCATCATTCGTAATTGAACGCCAAGGGTGGGCAGGGGTAAGGTACAAGTATCGTCAGAATCGAGCCACCTCGATAACTCCTGTTTATGATCGGGGGGTGGGGACGATTGGTGGTGGAAGAGATTGGGGGTGAGTATGATGATCGAACTGATCTTGTACCAGTAAGATCTCAATAGCAGGCCTACCAAAGGCCCCAATCGGTCTCTGTTGAGAATCGTGCGGCGGACGTCGGCTTCAGCCAGTCTTTGGCGATCCATTAGCTGGTTCCATCTCTCCCGTACCCATTCAACATCATCATCATTTTCGTCGTCGTCGTCGTCTTCGTCGTACTCAATGCCTTCGTCTCTGCTTGGGGGTACAGTGTGTGTGGTGTTTCTTCTTTGATGTTTGGGGACCCCCTTGAATCTTAAAGCCCTCTGTGTACGATAGAAACACATACACGCACGCGGAAAGCGTGGAAGGGATAAATCATATCAACACGATTGCGCTCCTTGGGGATCTGAGTGGGGTACTTACTCTGGTGGAACGGACGATAGAAAGGGAGGGTTTAGACCTCTTGTTGTTCGAAGAGCTTGTTTCGGCAACATCATCAAAGTAAGAGTTGAGATCGAGTGGCTTGGCAGTCTGTCGGTTCTTATTCCCTTTCTTGAAGCCATCCTGATGGTTAGAGTCAGTGAGACTTCTGGGACCAGGATCGATTTCATGTTGGGCTTCCACAGGTGAAGAAGAAGAAGAAGAGGAGGACGAAGAGGATTGCATTTTATATATATATTATTATTATATATTTAATTGAAGGATTCAACTGTGCTTATATAGTTGGAATGACGATGACTGGTTCAAGCTCCCATAGACAGTCCTTAAATACCTTCGAAGGGTAGAGATAATGATATATTGTAGGCCCAGTCGTGGATGAAGATAAGGATGTCTTTATATCTTGTAGTCGGCAATGCTCGGATTGGGTAAGCGAGAGGAGTGAGTGCAAGTGAAGATACAACCAAGTGAGATAACTTGAGCCACATTAATTCTATTAAGATATCTCTAGTTATATATTTATAATCGACGATTCATATGAACATAAATATTTATTTAAATAAATATTTATTTATTTTATGTGTGTATTTATTTAAATATTTATTTTATGCGTGGATTTATTTATTTGTTTGTCTATTCAAACAAACATGCATTTACATAAATAAATACATATTGTTGTAAATGGATGTCATGACGAAAGCACCATCTGAAGTTTGGGAAGAGGAGTTTTGTCTGTCGGTGTTGCCCCAGCGAGTCCCAAGTCAGCTTAGAAGGAGTAGATGGTGTTTGTATATCTCGGCAGTAGACAGCCTCTTTCAGAGATAAGGTGCTTGGAGATAAGTTAATGTCAGCTATATCAGACCAACTTCCCCCTTCTAATTCATGTACCCTTCCAGAAGGCCAAAGCCTGAAGGTTTAGAATCCTCAGTTAAGCGACCCTAGTTGATCAAGTAGCTAGAGGTTTATCTGAGAATCAGACATCAGTAACGTATTAATCCTCCTCAAGCCACAAGCTCCAGCTTGCAATCGACCCTTGGAAATTAGAATACTCCAGCCTCAATTAATCGGAGAGGCTCGATGCGTACAGCGAGACGAAGCTATTGATGACCTTAAAAGTCGTCCTGTTGACTTGAACTGGGACTTTTCTATTCAAACTTTCCATCATGGAAACTCACAGCTCACCCAGCAGTCTACACAGCTCTCAAGCCAAGTTCAACATGACAGACAACTTGTAAGGAAGGCTTGTCAGAGAGCAATCCAGACAGAAAGATTATCTTCAATCTAGTTATTCAGACCCCAAATACTGATTGCTCCAGGTCTCATTCAGCTCAGGGTTGATCTAGAAAAAAACAGGAAGGATAATAGCTGTCGAATATTTAGTAAAAACATAACAGTGAGTTATGGACATGATCCAAGACAAATTGAAGACAAGATCCTATCATACCTGAGATAATTTATTGTGTTTTTACAAATACTTGGACTTTTTGGAGATTTTCGGATGGCAAGGTTATGGGATTAAGGCCACAGCCCCAGTTTAATCTTCAGGTTACTGCCACACACAGCATCAGGAATCAGCCATGTTGATCATTAATGACCAGATCATGGGTTTCGAAAAACATGAAATATTGTTTTTTTTTGACAGTTTTTAACAAATCTTGATGCAAATCAGTCCAAGTGTTTGTAAAAACACAACATTTCTAAAAAAAAAACAGATAAAGTAGCTAAAGTTAACTGTCTGCATTCTTTTGTTTGACTCTTTGATAGCATTTGAAACTACGTGCACATAAGCATTCCAAGCTGTTGGTCAATTTTTAAGGTTAGCTAGAATAGGAACGCAGTCAGAACCAGATTGGCTAGGCAGACCTAGCTAGTATAAGGTCATAGGCACAGTCAAAAACATGTTTAACCAGGCTCAAATTTCCAGCTTTACAATCACTAAGTTAGGGCGAGATTAGCCTGAAATCTATTTTAGGCTTGCCGACCCAATATAACCCCCATCAACGTGATTTGGAAACTACCAGTACAATCCGACATTACCAATTCCCCTCATAATTCAACACTGGAAATACGTTCCATGTGAATGTGTTGTCGCGGTTCATGTGAAACCTTGGCTCGTCACAACCAAACTCCATCGAGGGGGAGATAAAGTACATTTTTTTTCAAGAAACAACGGACCAAGAGACAGATGCAGGAACTGAACTGGACAGTTCGTGGGGGGGGGGGGGCAGTTGATTGCTCATGTTTTACTTCCTAGTTTATCTTCTGATCAAACTTAGGATCCAGACTGGAGTAGAAAAAGTACATTAACGACGAGGTTGAAAGGACGACAGAATCACAAGACCAAGAATAATCTGGAAGCGAGTTGAATGACGGCAAAGATGTTCGTTGAGATGACATGAACAGTCTGTTGGAGAGCGGAAATAATCGTGGAATCATCTTGGAGGTGGATCAGACAAACTGACTCTTTCGAGTACTTCTTTGTTATCGTTTTTACCTTGTCCATCGGGAAATCCAGGAGCTGGTCGGTATTCTGGCGGCATGTTATACTGTGGTGGTACAAATGGTACATCTTGATGCTGGGGTGTTTGATAGGACATATTTTGATAGGGCTCCATTGGATAGGCATTAGGTCCATCTTGAACTCTGCCATTGAATCGTGGATCTACCGTCTCTTCATTATTGACAGCTGTCCTACTGAATGACGGATCTAGTAATTGGTGATCTAGAGACACGGAATGTAACTTCAGTGATTTTCTGGTAGTCTTCTCACCCTTGCCGGCGCCCGGGCTTGAATCACAAAGGCGCATTACTCACAATATGCGCCGGCTATCCCAGTGAACAGCAGAGCCAAACAACTGGTCAAGACCAGCCAACCCAGATCCCACCAGATCCCTCTTTGCCAATCACCTTCACATAACCTGGAAGCTTCCGCGGCATCAATGCTAGCAATGGCTCCATTTAATGTTTCTGCCTTGGCCCCAGTCAATGCAGATCGGCAATCATCGATCAAGTCATTCTTGACGACGAAGTGAGCGATTAATCGAGTCAATTCGGCCGAAAATATCAGAAAGGCCGCCAGTCCGGACACGAAAAAGTATAGCCGGGCTAGCAAAATCTGCTCGGGGGCAAAAGAGAGAAGACCATGAGACCAACTAAATTCGAACGGGCTGAACTAAGCCCTATATCAGACCTAAAGATGACCTTCATACCTTTTGCGATAGAACAGCTACAATTCCGAATACTTCTAAACCAGCAACAACAAAAAAGAAGACAGACAAAACTGAAATGCGGGAAAGACAATTAGCAAGTTGATTCTCCATTAAGGAAGATGCGTGGGACGCGCCAAGGCGTAGAGTCTTAGGCGAAACCGTTAGGCAGACACTCAACTGCCATCAAATACTTTCATCCGTTTAGTTTCTGAGTCGTCTGTCCGATCTTCAACAAATTTGACTGCCAACACTAGCGACCAAACTGTCAAATGCGGTAACGCAAAACAATTATTAGCAAGTAAGGTAAGATTTTCGGGTGATTTGGATCAATCAGAAGCAAGTTGGTGCAAGCATGCATACACCTATGTCAGTCAATCATATACCCATGTCAGTCAAGGTTTGGAACTCAACTAAGAGAGACCATAGTAGTCAGTAGGACGACCGGTCGTAGCGGTTTAGGATATGCGCTGGGGAGCATCGAAGACCATGTGGTGGGTGCGTTCAACATGACAAGTGAAAATGCAACGATTTCAGTAAACAAGCAACAGGGCGGGTGAGAGTTGAGAGTTGCGGGACCCCAAAACAAGCAGCGAGACAAATGGAGATTTTGCTAGTGAAGTCTTTATCTGGGTAGAATTGAGTTTGAGTGAATGTATAGAGCTTGATGAGGGTGAGACCCAAAGCTATCAACGGCTAGTTTAATGCAGAGTTAAATGGAACAAATAAATGTTAGATGTTGATGTGTTCAGGTGTTGCGAATTGCAGGCAGGAGCCCTTCGGGGAAAGAAATGGCCCAATTAGGATGTGATGAGTAGAATTATACGAGGCTATTTGAAGGGAAATGACAAAATGGGCCTTCCAGAGTTACAACAATAGATCGGTCCCGATATACGCAGGAAGTTCGACGAGACGGCCTCATCAGTCATCTATGGCGAGACTGATTTCATCAAGACAATTGTTTTCCGATACGTAAGGTGATGGTTGAGGCTGTATCACATGAATTATGATCCCCAACTTCAAACAGGTGGATCGGCACGTTAGAGTTACTCCGAAGAGACAACACCCCAGGATATGGTCGCATTCAGCGTTGGGGGTGGAACAAGACCGGGCTTATACATGGCCGCGCAATCAAGTCAACCGCTCCGTGCACTGCTGCCGACTCTCTTCTTCAGCTGATCCCGGGCGGGTTTCAATTCGAATACAGGCTGAGGCAGTAATCACTTTCAATTTGGATTAGTATCGTAAACTTGTCACAAGGCTCATGTTCGTCAACTCTCGCCATCGAAATCAGAGAGATCGACGAGTAGGAAGAAGCGAAACGAATCAACAAACTTAAAATATGAAAAGCTTTTACTGCGATAATTAGCGACATGTATGCGAGTCGGGTATCTTTGCGGTAAACTGTCTGACGAAGTTGCTGGTCACCCACAGAAAAATTCGGATAGACGCAACACTGCAAGTTACAGCACTGGTGCCTGATACCTGGGGTCACAGTTAAAAACACGAGATACTACAATTCACTGGTGGGGAGGAAGCTCGGTAATCAGACCATGGTTGCTGAGCTTAATTACAATCAGATGGAGATACCCATCAAGCAATCGGGTGAGGTTACAACTACACGGGGCGCCTAGAATTCCAGCGAGGGTGGATGACTGATCAGGGTCATGGTAGCGGCTCCTGTCCGTATCACTCACGTCTCATATGTTTCCACATTTGTGAAAAAAGAAAAGATTAGAGGACGTGTGAGTGTGGTATGGAAACTTGTATACGGCTTGTACAGCAGTGAATCAAACGTTTCATAAGGTCTAGCCACAGCCTATGAATCGATTTTTTAGGACGACGTCAAACGATTACGAACGAGCCAACTAGAGCAAAAGCAAACATTTCAAACCCACGACTCCTGATTGGTTGGAGGAAGGGTTACGCAGGATACAGGCCATATAACCGAGATATCCATAAGTTGTGGGTAATCAAGAGGAGTTGTGGGGTTAGATGTTATAAAGAAATATGAATCCGAGGACGTGCCAACTCGAGACAGGACAGCAGGATATGTATGTATCCTGTCTGCGCAGTGTTGGAAAATAGAGGTTGTGAATATTTTGATACCAAGAGAACGCAAGTCCCAGCTTCGACCAAGGGTGTTGAATAATTGGTAATACTGGGCTGAACAGACCTCGTATTCTTTGAATGGAAGAGAGGGCGTTCTGATAGTTGCCAGATGGAGAGGTTGGACATGGCCATTGATCATGAAAAATGAAAGACAGCCAGCTGGTGATGTTGCTGAACTTTATGAAATGATTGGTGGAAGAAAAAAATATTGCATTCAAGGGCCTTACCGGTTGACTGCTTGGACATATGGCGGTGGGGCCGTTGGCGGTGGACGGGTCTCCATGTTGAGGGGTAACTGGCGTATGGTCCTTGAAATAACAACTGTTCCGTAGTTTTTGATGGGAGACGGCCGGGAGCTGTGAGGTGAGCAGACAAAATACGAACGCATTTATCCGAAACTCGACCGACGCAGCTTACACAGTCCTGTCACAAAGCATGACAGGAGCGTGCCCTCTGGCCAGTCCAAATGCTGGGCTGGCTCCTCTGCGCCGTTTAGATGGTAGAGTCTCAACAGCAAATAATTCTGTATATTAACACTTTAGTCTTGAATTTTGAGAGGAACCCCATTGCCAGCAATACTGCGCAATTTTAATGGCTGAGAGATCCTGGCCAGAAGGAATCATCCTGGCCCCAGGGACTGAGTCTTAGAAGGAATCATCCCATCTATCAAGACAGTGCAATTTTGATGGCCAAGAGGAGTCCCCTCAGCCATCGGGACTTACACATCACAAGAATCCCCATTGACATGTTTGAAGCCATGCACTCCCCTCAAGGAATTGTGAGCCTGGGTCTCTTATGTGACAACAGGACACAAGGAAAAAAGCTTTGTAGAAGCTAACAAAAAGGAGTATGTAGAACTCAAGCTCAACTTTATGATAAAAGGAGCTAAGTTGCCAAAAGACAACCTCCAACCTAGAGTATAGGTTTGCAATAAAGCAATTTAAGGGTAGTTGGGTTTGTTTAACCAAAAGAGGAGGACAGATTTGGTTCCTTTGTTTAAGGGGATGGATTGTTGGTGATATAAGGGAGGAAATGGTGCTGATAAACAGAATACTGGCTGGTTGGTTACTTCAAAGACTAGTAAGGCAATAATAAGAATGTAATTCTAATTGGTGACTTAGAAATCTGGGTGAAAAACCAAGAAGGCAGTAATGGGTGTGTTTATGTATGTTTTCTTTCCATCAGCTTAGAGTACTTCCTTAAATAGTACTTGGCTGGGTGCTTTTAGTGCCTGTATAAGTACATATGTAATTCTCAACCTCCTTGTTGAATTACCATGTGGGCTTAAGCTGTACGTAGACCATATGTCCTGTAATTAGTCTGGCACATGGTGTTTGGGGCTTAGTGTGGAAGCTAGTGGCTTGGCATTCTCAATCTGGAATGGCCACTAGTCTCAAAGTAGAAACCATTCATTTGTACTGTTATAATATGTGTTACAGTATCTTCTATGGGTTATGTCTTCCCTTTAGACTATAATCCTTATCTTTCCAAGGATAAGGTAATTATCCTATAAGTTTCACATATTATAAGGTATGTGTTTTGTTTATTATGGGTTATCCATTATTACATAAGCTACAAGGCTCTATTTCCCTTTTTATAAAGGACTTTAGTTTTATTTGAAGTCTTTAGGGCAATAATTATTGGCCTAACTTTAGGTTTAGGACATACTTATTGTCTCTAAGGCTGACAGGAATGCTCATGTTATTTGTAAAAATCCCATTCAGCCGTTCTTGACGACCATTATTGATTTGTGAGACTTCAGGTCTTGGCCCACAGAGTCTTTTGGGATGACAAAAAACACGAATGAGCTCTTTGACTACTAATTTTAATGCAGAAATTAAACCCCATAATACAGTTACCCCCCAGTCACACTCTGGTGAAAAACCTAGATTTTTGATCCTACCACTGCAAAAATATCTGCTTCAACTGTCACCAGTTGACATGCAGTATACTTGAGTCCAGCTTTGTTCTTGCTTGAAGTTTACTTCAGGGTAAATTTTGGTGCACAGTAACTGTGCATAATGCACAGTCACTGTGGAGCAAAGCTTGTTTCAAGTATTTCCAGAGTAAGGTTGAACTTGGAGTAAGGTTGGAGTAAGGTTGGAGTAAGATCAAAGCTCTTGCATGTCAACTGGTGGCAGTTGAAGCAGATTTTCTTGCAGTGTACAGCAATTTTTCCAAGCAAGGATAAATCAATGGGAGATGTTAAATACCAATAACTCCCCCCTGATACCTTTCCCCCGTAACCCTAAGGGTCAATCTCCCAGCTCTTCTATCTTTTTTCCTTGACTGGTCATTTGCTTGTCAAAACACTAATCTCCTTTTTGAGGTCAATGAGTATCAGTTTACTCACAGTGTAAGAGTCAGTGACAAACTTGCTGTACAGTTGTCCCATGGCTCTAACAAGGATTCCTGCTGCCTTGCCTCTCTTGGCCTTGTAGATTTTAAACCTGGTCTCATCTTTATCTGGAGGAGTGGTAATGTCTCTAAAGAGATGTTTGTTGAGATTGAGTTCTTGGAAGTAGGCAAGGACCTGGGTCTTCCACTCAGCCCAGGTGGTATTCTTAAGGTTTGGAACAGTGTCCTTGGCCATTATTTTGGATGTCATGGTATGACCTGTGTAGGAATTTGAGTAAAGGTCACTTTATTGCAGTAGATTTAAAAGCTAATAGTATTAAGAAATCTTAATCATAAAGAAGACAAAAATCAAGTACTAGGTTAGAAGTGAGAGACAAATAGATTTAAGGTGAAGGAGTGAGAATAAACAATTTACCTTCTGATGTACTATTCCTGGTAGTGACTCAACAAGAAACTTGATAGAAGATATTGTCAGCCTCCCTGATGCCAAGGACAAGTCCTTCTAGCTACAGGTGGTGCAAGGATAGATGGAAAGAGTACAAAGACTCTGGGTAAGGTACAAAAGGTGCAATTCCCAAAAGATATGGGGGAATTGTTCCGTAAAAATTTAGAGAAAAAGGTGGTAATAATTATATTAAATAAATTTAATATAATTAAAACCAGAGGGGCCTGATAAATCAGGGGTGGTTTAGATCCCTCTAAGGTATCTTACAAATAAATTGCAGAGGATTTAGGTACCTGGAACACTGGGGCCTGTTGGAACAGGGGTGGTTTAATCCCAGGAAAGGAAAGTGGGGAATATCTTCAAGAAAAGGGTTATTACTTACTAGTAATAAACCTTGAGGGATCTTGGGGATATTCTGGGTGAAACTGGACAGTTTGAAGCTCTTGGATGGATGGATGGTGGAGCTGGGTGGTCACTGTGAAGTTGTTGGGGAAGACAGGGCTAAAGAATAACTACTAAGAAGCTTACCAGACTGTGTTATAAAGATGTATATCTAATAATAAGTGGGTAAGGTTGTTAGTGGGTATTGGGAAGCATTAGGAGCCTTCTTTGGGCGGTTGAAGAGCTCCTTAAATAGTCTAGAGCTCCCCCTGGGGACCCTGTAGGTATTATTGGCCAACTTGTGGGATCTTTGGACCACATTTTGGCCATTTTTGCTTTCTTGGTGACGCTTCAGCAGCCCCTGCTTTGAATACACGTCACCAATTGATTTTATTAATGTATTTTTATATTTATATTGTCTTACAGTCTGTAGTACATCAGTACTGGTTGTTATAGATTTAATACTAGTGGCTTATTTGTATTTTATAATAAGCCACAGTATTGTTTGTACTGTTTGTTCAGTCAGTATATTTTAATTATATGTATAAATAATAATACAATCTAGTATAATTAATTATTTAATCCTCAGTAACCTTTATTACATATGTAACATATGTAATGAGGTCACTGGGGCGTGTTTTTACTGATTTGGGTGTACCTGAGTGACTGTGGAGTCCGCGTGCCAAGCTGAGAGTCTGTAAGGGGCTTAATGCTTGCGCGGGGGCTTGTATCCTAACTTTGGCGTGGGCTTTCAGACACGCGGGTTGAACTTCAAGTTCTGCGGACTGCGGTACGCGGGGTTTGAGTAAAACACGGTGTATTTACACTATCTCTCCTAATTTACACAACACCTCATTTCCGTGACTGGAAATGGGGTTTAAGCATATGTATATATATATATAAGCATTTAATTACGGCAAGTACTTTTTATTTAAAAGGTACTTGCTAATTCTTCTTTGCTAATTTACATAGTGAAGGAGTGGGAATTAGGGGTACCTGTGAGTGAGGTACCCCAGGTTAAATTTAGTGTAGATTTAGAATATCAAATAATATTCTAAATATTATTTGATATTCTATATTTTTTTATAATAATTTTGTGGGAAACTTGTGACAGGTTGCTCTGTCATAGTAGCAAGCTGACAGATATGATAAGGATAAAGAATGGTAGATAAAAAACAAGCCTGAAAGAGGTGCGGAAAAATTTAATTTTGAGCAAAATAACAAGTGCTTGTGTTTTGAGTGTTTTTTTTGTTTGTTGTTTGAAGGAAGAAAAGGGAAGGATGAATCATGAAAAGAGAACGTATTCAAGTACCCCCACTTGAGTTACCACCTAGCTTCTCCTGGATCTTCTAAGTATCATGAGAGTGAGAGTTGGGACAGGTACTGGCCGTTAGGATGCTTGACAGAGAATTAAGGGATTTGATGATTGGTGATGACGGAAACAATTTGTATCTTGACAAGTCTGGAGATAGGTACAACTGAGATTGCGGGGTGTATTTTGTAGTTGTCCAGATAAGATGCATGTATTTATGTAATTGCATAAAAGACTTGTCAACATACACAACTTGCTCAGACATCAGGATTAATATTTGACAAACTGTTGGAAGGATTATCGATCTTTCAAGTTGTTGGTTAACCAGTGCTAGACTGGGCTCATGACTTTTTAGACAAGAGAGATACGAGTGATCCGACTTTGGAGCACACAAAAAAGACACAAGAAAGCCAACATTGAAAGACATGAGTGAGATGTGAACAAATAGAGAGAGAATAATGAAAGAAAGCAGCACCTGATTTCAGCCCCCGTCTCTTAAGTGATGCGGGGTTGAATGTCAGATAGGTGTAGGGATACCGTATACAGTATTTACAGCCAATATCTAAGGTCACACTATAGTCTGTTAAGACCAGTGGAAAGAAGCTACTCTACGCTAAAAAGCGGAGAAGCTGGCACCCTTGTTTTTAACAAGGGAACACGGCTATAAAAGCTCAGTGCAATTGCCTCAACTACTCCCTGCGAGTGGGAGAGGACTTCTAGTCACTAGAATAAAGATTCTTAGTGACTAGGAAATGGGATAAGGGATAGAGAGAAAGGTTGGTTTAAAGGATTATATAAAACCCCACTCACTAAAACTGTAGTAAGGTTGGCGGGTTTGTATGGTAACAATCTGGGGAGAAATTCCCTTTAGAAGGAAATCTCAGCCATTTAAATATTACACATTATTTTCCCCAATGTAATAACTCAAGAGTTTGTATTACATGGGGTAATTCTAGATAATAGTCTCCTTGTAGGAGACATAACCAAATTGTAATACTTAAGGGTAGATTCATGGAGAGATAGTAATCTCTCCTTAATTTGGAATTTCTTAATATTATTTAGTTTATTAAAATGATGAATATTATATAAAATAAATACAAAAATCTATGAGTCTTATGGGAATTGAACTTGTAAATTTAAGATAATTTACTTAGTTCAATTTATTCCCTTTTTTATAAATACAAGTCCTTAACCATTGGGTTATGTGACTTGTATTATTTTGGAGACATGTGGGCCAATTGTCTCAATGTCTGACACCTGAGAAACAAGTAGCGCACGGATCAGTTGATGAGGGTTAAAAGATTTTAAACAACTAAGAGTTTATTTCATTGTTAGAAAGTGGTCTTATAAATAATAACAATGATGATTGTAGAGAGATTTACCTACGAGCAAATCGACTAACTGTTTTCTTAGAGGATAATAGGAAAGAGTAGGGATAATAGGAAATAGTAGAGAGTGGGATAAAGAATTGAATAGCTGATAAGAATTCTGCTTGAGTCGAGTGATGGTGATAAACCAGTAAGGGAGTAGATGATATGTGATAGTGAAAGGGAGCTGAACAGAGAACATATTCCATGTCAATATCTTTCTTATTGAGATTCTTCTAGTCTTATCGTACATCTGTTAAGATTGCGACTTACAGCAATAGTTCTGTTTTTACGTTTAAACGTTATCGCTGTTTTGTTCTTTTAGGCTGTTTTGTACATGATGTTTTTGAATAAAAAATCATTTTCTGTTCTTTGTCTTGTTCTAATTTTTCTGCAGAAAGACAAACAACTTAGGCCCCGTTTGGCTGCCGTTATGTTATGTAATATTGGCCGCTTTTGTATAACCGGGCCTCACAGAGGCCCATATGACATCACTTGTGTGTTTGGCAACATGTAGAAATTATAAACTTCATGACTACTTTTGTCATCACTCGTCATCACCCCTGCCAATTTCCATATAGTACCCCTGGGGTACTATTTGGAGTCATATCGGTCACTCCATCCATACCCGCTGGCTAGCTTGAACACAAGAATCCAACCCTCACTCCTCAACCACTCAAAACCTCGCTGGAAACCTCTCCTGTTACTCCTTCAAGCCAAAGTAACACCCACCCAACATTGAGATGAACGAAGATAGGTTGGATTAACCTTCCCGGAAAAAAATTCTGCTAGCTGCGGTCGCAAAAAATTCCAGCTGTTTGGAACTCAGAGGTAGAGTCAGCTGCGTTAGAGCTCTACGTCCAGGTGGGCCGGTTGTGTATGAGCTGTATGACTAGAGTGCTAGCCAAACACTCGCGTTATGTTGATATTGATAATAATAACAAGAACATTTCATTTCATTACATAAGCTCGCAACATCACATAACATGATATAATATATCGGCAGCCAAACGGGGCCTTAAGAATTATGGGGTTGAAAGTGATTCTTCTTAGAAGGCCTGTTCCGTTTGTAAGCGGCTGAGTTTTAGCCAGTGTAGGAAGTAACTTTGTTGATCTGCCTGAATCTAGAACATGAGAATTATATTCATCAGCCTTTTGGTCTATGTCTGGGACTGCGAAATGGTTTGCTCACCAATTCTCGCAGCTAGTCTCTGTTCTTTTGCATTTGCATGGGCCAAGCCCCTCTTAGCTGCATTCTCACAAGGGAGACACCAAGTTGAATGAATGAGGAAATCAGAATTGGTGCAACTTGCAGAATGACTCTCAACTAGGTACACCTAGGTTTAGTCCCTGCAGCAAAGCTAAGGTGAGACTATCAGAAATTGACTACTTTAGAGACCCTAAATAGTTTCATGCAATGATAATATTTAATTTAAGAAGCATTTTTATTAATATACCATATTTTTGATTTTCAGTTTTTCTTCCAACTGGTAGCAGGCTGATAACTTAGTTTATGCAGTGAAGGCAAAAAAAATCTGGAAATCTTGTTAGTTTTACCTTTCCTATTTTCTGCCTCTATATTAGTTGTAGTTGTTGAAATCTTATGGTCCCAATCTACATGACCCCGCCATAGAGATAGTCCAACTCACAGTAGGACAAATGCTTAAAAAAACCCTGTAAGAACTTTCTGGCTAGAGTCTTAAGGCTTGCAAATTGGGAGTTGAAGGCTGCACAATTCTTTGCCTATTATGAGGGTTTATTTTCATTTGACTTTTTTTCACTTCCACCAGTCAACATGCAGGAAGCTCAAGTCAAGCTCCAATTGTAACTACATACAATTACATAACAGCTTTTGTTACACGGTCACTGTGCATTCAAACGTAATCAAAACAACCTTGGAGAAAGGTTGCAGTAATACCACAAGCTCTATTGGAGTTTTTGCTTGTCAACTGCTTGCAGTTGAGCAAGTTTTTCTTGCAGTGATGGACTCTTGGATCAAGAGATCCCTGATCTACATGAGATGCAAGCACTTCCTTCTCTATGTTCTACTTCTCTATGTTCTACTTCTCTATGTTCTGCTTCACTATGTTCTACTTCTCGATGTTCTGCTTCTCTTATTTTACTTCCCTGCTTATAAACTTGTAGCACTTTTAAGTTCAGTTTGGTGCCGTGTTTCTAAATAATCTGATTTGGGGTTTATTTTATGGGTCAGCTGATATCGATGTACGTTTTGAGTCCCAATTGAGGGGTAACACATAATGTGGATAGGCCGTTCTCTGCATTGAACTATATCTTTCGGGTCAAATTGAATCAAGCCAGCAACTTTTTGGGAAAGAGTCGAGAGAATGGGATAAATTTATTCAGCACTTGGATAAGACTGTTTCTGGGTTGTAATAATCTATGTATTACTACTGTTGCAGGTGTTGGAGAGAAATGGACAAGAAGTTAATGCTTGTTTTCCTATATATACTACAACCGTACTGTATTAATTACATGATTAAACTGCTTCCTGAGCATAAATGTAGATTAGGGCGAATACGAAAACAAGATTCACAGATGAATGAATTCTCGAATGATGCAGTTGATTCTTCTGTGTTGCAAAGTAGACATTTGATATTTAGTTTGATTCGGTCTTCATAAGAGGCAAAAGACCGGATGGGTATTGATATCTCAATTGTTTCAGATAAAGAAAAGCCCCGTCTGGATCAAAGAGTGGGAGGGAGTTGTGAATTGATCCAAATAAGTTGCAGGTTGTTATTGAGAATGATGGAATGCCTGGTGAGTAGAAATACTGGGAGGCCCCTCGACATTTGTTCGGTCTTGCTCATCTGCACTTATGCTTAGTCGTAAAAGGTATCCATAAAGTCCCGAAGCCTGGTTCATGTTCTGACCATGTCGCATGCCAGGTCTATAATTGGTTGTTTCTTCATCCTTAAAGGCAGTCTTTCGGGGGGAGCTCCGGAGTTTCAAGGTGGATGGATTCTTTTTGGGATTCCGTATTCTTATCATGCCATAAAAGTATCAACGACTCCAACAGATCCTCATCAGCCTTCTTATCCTTTTGAATGGCACCTCTGAGAGTGGCACGAAGATCCGTCCGATGTTCTGTAATTCGCTCCCGAAGCTCTTCAACGGTGGTGGACTGCTCAGAGCATGCGAGACTGGCCTCCCGTGTCAATGAATGCAGCCTCATTTGTCGAGTAGAGTTTGTCGGGGTGCGTGTGATGACCGAGGCTGGGCGTGTAAGTGTCGAAACAGGGGCTTGGGTTGGAGAGGCGTACATGGTTGCTCGATTGCAAAAACTGCCCCCAAGTGAAGTTTTCCGAAAAACCAACTCTGGTATGGCACAGCCTTTCTGATAGCTTTCAATAGGCTCTTGAGGTCCGCACGGTGCCATCAATGTTCCATTGTATTGAGATGAGATGGGTGCAGGAGGAGCAACCCAGCAGACGCCTTCCTCGACAATGTAGCCATTCATAGGTGGTTCGTCCATAAACCCATTTACGGTCGGAGCCGACTGAGCCGGAAAGCCAGAAAAGTGATATTGAGTAGCTGACTGCTGAGTTTGTTGCTGTATGTGGGATGTGAACGGATGTGAAGCGGCGTAGTTCTTCGAAAGTGTGGGTTGCAAATGTGCCAGGTTGGACTGAGAGTCGCTTCCAAACTGCGATTTTTTGAGCGAAATTTCATCGGGCTCCCCCTTTGGAGAAGCAGAGAAGTCCTTAGAGTCCTGCAAAAACGTTCCAGCGTGAATCAGGTAAATATTGGAGCAAAGAGCGCAAGGCGTGATGCGGGACTTACCTCCAGGAACCGCCAAGTATCCTCATCAATATTACTCCTACGTCTTCTATTACACCAGCTTCTCAATACGCAGCTTAGAATTGAAAGCATCACTCCAACAAAAGCAATTCCGACGAGGCATGTGAAGAAGATGACGCCAGGACTGGAACTCATGCTTGCAAAAAATTGCTGTGGACCTTGAGTCGGCTGGCTCATTGAAGTCATTGCTGCAGATTTCTCGGCTATCGGCGCACATGAGACTCCCGTAGAACAATGTAGTAGAGGAAGGCCGGTCTTGGTCGGAAGGAGCGCAGTCGCGGTGGCGCGGGTCACACTCGCAACCTGGACCACCGGAGTGGGAGTTACTAGATGTGCCGATACGGATACAGTGTTGGTTGGTAAATTGACTGCTAAGGGAGCGGGTGCCGGTGGGGAAGCAAATGTATGAGACTCTCCCCCTGGAACCAGGGCCGTTGTAAGTCGAGCGGGAAGTGGAGCTACTATATGGCTGGTGTCAACCGGACCGGCTTGAGATTCCACATGAGGTCCGATCTGTCTTGATGCGTGATATCGGGCCAACCGAATTGAAGGGCGATTGTGTCGATGGCTAGCCGCCTGTGATTGGGAGTTTTTTTCCATCAAGAACGATTTATTGATGGTGCAGAGTCCGAAGTAGTGCGGCTCCTGCGATGGGCAACTTGTGAGGTGAGAAAGGAAGATCTGAGGTGGGCAATGAGTGATGAGTGAGCGTCAAACCAATAGGCCTCTAGGGCTGATTGCTTGAAGAAAATATTTTACAGGACACGTGCATTATACCCCCAGGGTGAGACGCAAGATAGTGAAGATGAAAAAACGCGGGAGGGGGGGGATATGAAGAGTCAAGAGTGATCTTGATAAGTGCGATTGAGATAAGGTCAGATCGCAAATTTGCAGTGGGTGTAAGACCCATGTTTCGAGTTGGACGGCTCTAGTATAATAATAATCGCAGGATAGAAAGACCATGGTGGCACGGCCTCCAGGGCGCATTCAAAACGCGACTGAGAAGAAAGGTTATCCATCTCTGTGGATTGGACAGACCTTGCAGGTAAACATTTCCGCCAAGCCGTCTACGCAGATGAATGTAGACAGCGACTTCTACTTGTAGCTGGTTGCTCCGTTGGTGCGCAGAGATTTACTGAAGAGTGGGTAAGAAGAGGCGAGCAAGACCTCATGCCTGTTTCCAGTGTCCTGGCACCCGCAAGCTTGATCCTATCCAACTGACAGACATGTTGGAATCAGTCAGTTTTCTTGTCGTGACCTGAGTAATATAAGGATAATTGAGATGAGTAACGGTTCCGCGACTGGACTGTATGAGTGCCAAAGAGAGATGGAGAACTCATCGGAGGTTGCGACCTCGGCAGGCTTTGTCAGTGTTTTTTTTTTTTTTGGGGGGGAGGCCAGGCACCCAAAATTCTTGTACTTCTCTTGTGCAACAGAGCCAAGCGTGAAGCACCTGTTGTAAGAGTTTACTACACTGAGATGAATCAATGACATTTGGTAGCAATGTATCTTGTAGGTCATCATGAATTATGCTTCTTGGTGAGGATGATTGCTAGTGTTGATGTGAACGGACGATTTGTGTGATCTCATTTTTTATTCAATTCCTCTCAGCTTGAGACAATTAACCATAGCCAAGATGGGAGCCATGTCAGATATTTCCTTTAACTTGAGTTGTTAATTGAAGTTATGAAGTGTCTTCCAAGGCACTTCGTGGATAGTCAGTGATTCTTGTAGGATTTCCAAAGGCTTAACCCCCACTTCAGTGAGCTTTTTGATATCATAATGTTTTAAAACATTTGGTGCATAGTGTGGGCAGCCAGAGAGTCTGATGGCCAATGGTTGTGATTGGGGTTCTTGATTTACAGGGATGTTGTCATGGACATCATCAATCATAGGCTTAGGCCCCGTTTGGGAGCAGTGATGTGATGTAATAATCACCCCTTTTGTATAACCGGGCCTCACAGAGGCCCATATTGTATCACACACACGTTTGGCAGCTTTCAAAAGTTGTGATGTATATCACAACTTTTGACATCACTGCTTATAGCCCCCGCCAAATCCCAAAATATAGTACCCCTGGGGTACTATTTGGTGTCATATCAGCATACTCGTTGATCTCTGCACTTCACAACTTGAACAAAATGCTTGCATTCAACTCTTGGCAGGAAAACAATGATCCTCAAAACCAACCACTCAATTCAACTCAGCAGACTCAGTCCAACAGAACTCCTTTCAACTTCTCATTTCATAATAATCAATCAACTACTTTGGATTTTGAGGATTCTGTTTTGGAATCGGAATGAGAATCAATGTGGTTGTCTTCATTTTCAAGTGGATGTGTTCAAATTGATGGCATTGTTATCATGATGAGCCAAATGGTTGGTTGGAGTTATGTGCAGTGTATATCACTCAAGCTTGGGTAGCCAAACACTCAAGTGATGTTGAGCATTGGTGAATTTAGAAGTGATGTGTATCACCATACGTAAACGTGCGACATCACATCACATCACTGCTCCCAAACGGGGCCTTAGCTATTTGTTTGCTGTTTGAATGATCTAGTGCAGAATCATCTACATATATTGTGTTTTTGGAAAATGTTGGACATTCTCTGAAGCAACTCATCTACCACATCTCATAAACCCTAATTTCAAATTAATATCAGGGGGTATCAAATATGATCAAATCCACCATTTTCTAATCAACTGGTTTTGAAAATCCACCATTTTAAAAACCATGGATATCTATTGTCTTTACCAAAAAGCTTGGACATTTTGCTTATCCGCTTATCATCCACATGACATACTTTCTTTTTTGAAGAGATTTTTCCTTGAGTTTTGTCCAGAGCACCATGCAAGATTTGACTTTTTTATGTGGGACATCAATTATTTACATACTTGGTGTGCAGGGCCTTTTTTTGTGGGACCCTGTCCAATCCGGCATATTTTTTTTGCCACCTTGGATCAGATTGTTTTTTTCCTCTACTCATATCACTCATCCCGGCCTCCTATATCCTATCCTCAACTAGCCAGCTCTGGCATACAAATTGACAATAAAAGAATGCCCCATCCTTCTTGCCAATTACCTACTGGAACAACAAATTCACAGGAGCCAGATCGTTCAAGTAAAAAAGTATGTCTCATCTTTTTCCAACTTAGTCTAAACATGCACCCATCCTGACCGTTCACATTCTCTTTGCTTTGCTCAATTCATCACTTGAACCAGCTCTAATTGTTAGGACATGAAGGCTTTAACTTATTGGATCAACCTGATCCAAGGATCAACCAGTGATTATCACTTTTTTTGGCTTCTACATGCAGCATTATTTAAACAGCTACTAATTGAAAATTATCTGTCTTCCCATCCACATCAGCCATACCCCCACCTACCCACACCAGTAACACTGTACACATTACTTTGAAACATCCTCTTTCTTTTGCCTCCATCCTTAACTACATGGAATTCTATCAGAATTCACCCAACTTAGGCTTGCCTGCATATGTACCTCCAATATCCTCTAATCCTATCCCCAACTTGCCTGGTGCTGGCACTTCTCTCCCGCATCTTGAGCTTCAATCATCCACTGTTACATCCAATGGGTTCAGATTACTTGGTCTAGAACCTCCTCTTCTTTTTGACTGCTCTATTCATTTCACAATGTACTGCGGTGAAAAAACTCGCCGGAACACCATCAACTGGGTAGCAGTATGGCTGAGTTCAGAACTTTCTGTCAGCTTGAACTTGCAAGAAAAGCTAACTCTAGCTAGTTTCCAAAACAAGATCGCCAAAGCATGCAACAAAGACTACAATCACCTTGGAAAAGCAATCCACAAAGGTACCAACAGCTTGCCGGCAACCATAACTTGGAGTGCTTAAATCTTGAAAAATAAAAAATTTCCGAAGCAGTTGCCCCAATTCATCTTCAACGACAAGGTGTTTGGCCAGTGGATTGATGAGATCAATTTCTTGAAACAATCTCAAGGTGGAGTTTTCATCCAAATGGAGAATCCTTGTAATAAAGTGATGCGTGCTTGCAAGGAGGATCTTCTAGCCAAAACTATGAAACACATTGAGGCTTGTCAACAGCACCCATTGAAGGCCAAGTCTTTGAGGGTGATGGATGATAGTGATGAGGTCTGTGACTGATATGTATCCACTGTCATATTTCTCCTAGTCTGACCTTCATTTTGTGCATTTCAGGGCAATTCAAGCAATGTCAAATTTGAAGATCTCAATGTCTTTGTTGATCAAATATATTCCAAATATGGAATGAACTCCAAAAACAACCAATTTCATCCGGTCTACCTTGATCCCACCAACACAGACCAATTCATAGTTCTCACTGATGGAAATGTTGATGTATGAGCCAGGACTTGTAAGCTGTCCCATTCAATAAAAATAGTGATTTTTCCCTTGATCCTGTTGTTAACATCACTTTGTGATAGTCAATGCGTGTTGCAGGTGTTAGCTTAATAGCCCCACCCAATTCTGCCAAATTCCAAATCAAATCAAGCAGGCCTGTTTCTGCTGACAATTTCCCCTCCAACACACTTGCCAATCTCACCAGATGGATTTCCAGTCACTCTAGTGCTCCTCCAGTTCCACAGCACCAACCATCTCCACCCTCCTTGTTTCACAGTTTGACACCCAAGGATCTTTATGATTACTTGACCTTTGCCAAAATTGCCCCTCATAAGCACTCAACAATCTTTTATACCCTTGTTCAGAACAATATTGATGACTACCAGATGTTCAGGACCCTTGACATTGAGGATTTAAAGGGGGGTTGATAAACCCACTCCCATGGGCGCACACCCTTAAAATAAGGTGTGCAGCCCGCACGCCTTTTTTTATTGGTGTGCGGGCTGCAAGCCCATCTCTGGGCGTGCTGACGCCCAGAGATGGGCATGTAGGTTGCCCACCCATCTACAGGCATGCAACACCAGGCCTGCCTGCAGGCGTGCGGTTGCACGCCCTGTTCAGAAATGGGTGTCCAATACGCACGCCCTTCTCTATGTGTATAGGCAGGGGCGTGCCCCTACCTATATACATAGAAAGGGCGTGCTAACCACACACCCTTTCTATGTACATAGGTTGGGGCACGCCCCTGCCTATACACATAGAAGGGCATGCCAATCTATGTATATAGGTTAGGGGTGTGGGTGCCCCCACCTATATACATAGGATGATGTCTGGTACTCAATTGGGGAAGACCAAGAAGATTTCCTGTCCTTTCAAACTTACTGGAAACTTCTATAAGAAGAAAGGCTACTTCCAAACCAAGATTAAAGATCCTAGCCACAACCACCCAGCTTCTGAAGATCCTTCCATCCATGCCGTCCATTGCCAATTAACTGATGAACGAAAAACCACTGTCACCCAATTAACCCATTCTGGAGTTTGTCCATTCACTATTAAGACTGCCTTATTGCAAGAAACCAATGTCCCTTCTTCTGTTACCCTCAACACCATCTACAATCATTGTAACTAATAGAATTAACTCGTTATATTTCTAAGAACCAAAAACCAGACTGGAAAGAATAAAAAGATTAGAACAATAATAACAATAAAGGGAATTAAGAATGAGTCATACCACTTTGAACAATAGTATATTAAGATATGTTATGAAGGAGATTTTTAGGAAAGGACAATGTTTGATAGTATAATGGACGAGCTAAAGAGATAAATAAAATGAGAGTTCAGTCTGAGGCAACAAGCAACTAGAATAAGAGAGAGAAGGAAATAACAAGAACCAATATCAAAGAAGAGAGTTGATAAGATTTCAGTAAAGGTTGTATTCAGTGATGTCGAAGGAAGTCGAGGTCAAAGTCGAAATAGGATGTGGATAAGATGTGGATAAGGATGTGGATAAGAGGTGGAGAAGATGTGAATGAGAGAGAGAGATGAATAGATAGAGAGATAATGTATAGATAGGGAGTTAAGGAGATAAGAGTAGATGAGTAGATGATTAGGATAAGAGTAGTCGAGGGGCGTTGATAAACGCACGCCAACGGCGCACGCCAACGCCAACCCGCACGCTGTGGAACTACTCAAGGGAAAGAATAGAGCTTGGAAGGGATATGTATAACTACACTAGTACTAATGTAGGTTATGACAAAGGTGCTGATATAAGAGCTGCCTTCCTGACTAATGCTAAGGGGATGAGTGTAACACTAAGAATAAAATAAAAGGTGTGGCTAATTTATATCTACTCTTAGAAGACTAATACTAATGTGCTTGTTTACCACACACACCAGGTGAGAGGGATGGATAAGGGGGATGAGATGTATAAAGTATATGTAATATAAGTATAATAAGAGGCAAGGGTTTGTAGCTTTGGAGTCAAGGTGGGTCAAGAAAGAGAGAGGGGCAATCTTCTTATATGGAATCTAAACTGATATTTATATTGATATCTTTATAGGTTGATGGTGACTTCTACTATGTATGTGTACTAGTTTATGGGATCTGTAATGCTGGTATATGTTGAGGGTAATTTAGTAAGTCAGGGAGTCCATATGGGAACAAGAGGGAGGAACAGGTGTCCTTATATATCTGAGAGAGAAGATGAGCCATCAGGCTAGAGAAAGGAAAATATGACAGATGAAGTAGAATAGACAGTGACACATATGAAATGGTCATGACAGTAACAGATGAGTAGAGTTTATGTATATGATGTAAGATGTTATGTAGTATATAATGTGTAATATGTATTATGTATCTTGGTTGTGAAATATATCTACTTATAATATGTACTATATTGTATTCTATACCTTGCTTTATACTATAACTTGCTGTATTATTCTGAGTTTGCCTGTAACTCTTGAACTATGAGGAATTTGGGGGTAGTTGTAGTGGGTGACTAGGGTTTAAACTGGGGTGTAGAATCTGATTATGAAATGATAACAGTGAATATATGTAAGGTTTGGGATTTATGAGTATTTATTTGTAAGTGAATGTGATTTATTAGTGGTAAATAGTCTTGGAAATTATAGTAATGATGTGGAATGGATCACCACAACACCAATTTTTTTTGGCATGCGGGGCCTACACGCCAAAAAAAAGTGGCGTGTAGGGTCTACCAGCCAATTTTATTTGGCGTGTGAGACCCACACGCCAAAATGGCGTGTGGTTCCCACACGCCAATTGTTTGGCGTGTGGGGGGATCCCGCTCACGTAATCGAATGGGAGGTCCCATTCGATTACGTGAGCGGGCCGGCTGACGAGGTTATACAACCTCGTCAGCCGGGAGGACTTCCTCCCGGCCGACGAGGTTGTATAACCTCGTCGGCCAGGAGGAAGTCCTCCTGGCTGACGAGGCTGTATAGCCTCGTCGGCCGGGAGGACTTCCTCCCGGCTGACAAGGCTATACAACCTTGTCGGCCAGGAGGAAGTCCTCCCGGCTGACGAGGTTATACCGTCAGCCGGGAGGACTTCCTCCCGGCCGACGAGGTTGTATAACCTCGTCGGCCAGGAGGAAGTCCTCCTGGCTGACGAGGCTGTATAGCCTCGTCGGCCGGGAGGACTTCCTCCGGCTGACAAGGCTATACAACCTTGTCGGCCAGGAGGAAGTCCTCCCGGCTGACGAGGTTATACAACCTCGTCAGCCAGGAGGACTTCCTCCTGGCCGACGAGGTTGTATATAGCCTCGTCGGCCGGGAGGAAGTCCTCCCGGCCGACGAGGCTATACAGCCTCGTCAGCCAGGAGGACTTCCTCCTGGCCGACGAGGTTGTATAACCTCGTCGGCCGGGAGGAAGTCCTCCCGGCCGACGAGGTTATACAGCCTCGTCGGCCAGGAGGACTTCCTCCTGGCTGACGAGGTTGTATAACCTTGTCAGCCGGGAGGAAGTCCTCCCGGCTGACGAGGTTATACAACCTCGTCAGCCAGGAGGACTTCCTCCTGGCCGACGAGGTTGTATAACCTCGTCGGCCGGGAGGAAGTCCTCCCGGCCAACGAGGCTATACAGCCTCGTCAGCCAGGAGGACTTCCTCCTGGCCGACGAGGTTGTATAACCTTGTCAGCCGGGAGGAAGTCCTCCCGGCCGACGAGGTTATACAGCCTCGTTCCGGGAGGAAGTCCTCCCGGCTGACGAGGTTGTATAACCTCGTCAGCCGGCCCGCTCACGTAATCGAATGGGAGGGCCCATTCGATTACGTGAGCGAGGGGGGACCCGTACGCCAAAAAAATTGGCGTGCGGGGCCCACACGCCAAAAACAATTGGCATAATGAACCACACGCCATTTTTGGCGTGTGGGTCTCACACGCCAATTTATTTTGGCGTGTAGACCCTACACGCCAATTTTTTTTGGCATGTAGGCCCCGCACGCCAAAAAAAGTGGCGTGCGGGTTGGCGTTGGCGTGCGCCGTTGGCGTGCGTTTATCAACGCCCGTAGTCGAGTTGAAGATAGTAATTGGGAAATGGTAAAGGATGGAGGAATGGATTCAGGGAAAGAGGATAGAATGGATAGGAAGGAAGATGAGAATGGAAGATGGGAAAGATGGAGTGAAATAGAAGGACTGGTATGAAATGAACAGAATGATTAATGAAGCTGAGTTACTGTGTTCCTGATGAGGGCTTAAGCAAACGGAATTCCATGTAACCGTGTAAAGAGATCACATATTTTTAACAGTAACCTCTTGAGATCCACCCAACTTGAAGGACGTACACCGATTGAAGCTCTTGTTCATGAAATCCACCATCATGAATTCTACCACACAATTGATACCTCCGAGGGCCACATGACCTCTTTGTTCTTTGCTCATCAGAAATCCCTTGACTTGGCAAAACATTTTCCCACTACTATCCTCCTTGATTTCACCTACAAAACCAACAATGTTAAAATGCCCCTTCTTCACATAGTTGGTATTAACTCTTCAAACAAATCTTTTTCCTTGGCTTTCTGTTTCCTTTCTGCTGAGAAAATAGCCAACTGCTCTTGGGCCTTGGATCAGCTTTGCATATCAATGGACAATCAATCTCCTCCCGTACTAGTCACTGACAACAAGGCCGCCCTAATCAAAGCAATTGAACACGTCTTCCCAAATGCCTCACATCTCCTCTGCTCCTGGCACATTATGAAGAATATCCAATCCAACTGCTACAAACATTTCAACTCTGAAGAAGAATGGTCCACCTTTCAAAACCATTGGAATCAATTACTCCATTCTAAAACTGTTTCTGACTATCACAAAAACTTCACTCAGCTTTCTATGACTTGGAATCCACCCACCGCCAACTACATCATCTCCAACATCCTCCCTTGCAAAGAAAAAATTGTGGCCTGTTTTGTCAACAAGAAACCCCACTTCGGAAGTACTATCACCTCTAGAGTCAAAGTTCTTCATGTATACATCAGATTTATCAACTCTTCCACTGCCTCCTTTGCTGCTGTTGTCAACCAAATCCACCAAGCTCTGACCAATCAACTTCACAAACAATAAATTGAATCCTCTCAGCACTCATACAAACTCCTCACTGGCCTCCCCCCTTGTGTTGGTGATCTAAATGGCACCATCTCCTACTATGCCCTGAAGATCATCCATTCCCATCACATTTCTAAACCGCCAACTACCACTTGCACTGGAAACTAGACTTCTCACATGGGAATCCCTTGCATTCATCAAGTTCACAAAGCAAAAGGACTTGGCATCAAATTCACCCATCGCGATTTCCATTCTCAGTGGCATGTTAAAAAGGATCTTGAAGTGAGTTGGCTAATATAATTTCCTGGTTTCTGTTTCTCTTTCATAGTTTTATAGTTCTAATTTGTTTTTTGCCTCCATTTATGAGCAGACATTCATTGAAGAGGACAACAACGATGGATCAAGTGACGGTCTACTTCCCACCAAAGAAAAACAACGAGGAAATTTTCTTAACAGATCTCTTTAAGGAATTCCAAACGTTTCAACCTGGCAAGCAAAAATTCTACATTGGCGAAATCAAGAAGCTCTTTCAAGGGAACTACTACCCACAGTGGCCATCCAGGAACCTCTCTTTAGCAAGGATCACCAAGGACGAGGAAGACCAAAGGGCGCCAAAAGTAAACACAAATCAACTACTTCAACAAAAAGGGATCCTTCAGGCTATGAATACACAGAATTGGAGAAGAAAGGAAGAGGAAGGCCAAGGAAGCAGGTGACAGAACACAAGGTATTTATTCATTCATTTATCTTTTGTCTGTTTGTCTTTGGTTATTGATTTCTTGTGAACTTGTAGGAACCTTTGGCCAAGACAAAAGGACGTGGTAGGCCTAAGAAGAGGGATGAATCTGTGGAATCAGAGGTAATGATTCATCTTTATTCTTCACTCAAATATGACATCTAATTCTTTCTCCTTGTGTTTTCTAGGCTGTGTCAACAGAAGAGGCAAGTCAGGAGGAGTCTGAATCAAGTGGAGAGCTTCCAGAGGTGGATGATATCATTCAACAGGGCTCAGATCATGAAGGAGGAAATTTGAAGACTGTAAGTGTTTTTATTTCCATCTTGAGTACATTATACTGAAGTTAAATGATGTTTTGATACATCAGAGGTCTGGAAAAATACTTAAACAAGTGAAATTTGAATCAGTCAAAAGGACCAAGACAGATGAAAAAATTTTGGCAGAAAATGATGCTTATTGGCCTTTTGATGTGAGTTTTACTAATTTTTTTGAGGAGATCTTTAATTCTGAGATTATTGGTTACCCCTTTCATAGACCTCAATGACTGCCAGCTCAATCTCTAATCCTGACACCTATATGTCTGAGGCACTCAGTTGGAGTACTTACAATAATGTGGCTGTTGATTTGGTTAGTAATTTCCTTTTATTTAGTGTTCCTTTTATATAAAATTAATCTTTTCCCAATTTATCCTTCAGTACAAGTACAAAGACCACATTCATCCCAAAGAAGCCATCCAACATCTCTCTACAATTACCAATATCACAGGCAATGGGAATGGTGGATTTTGAGCCGCTGCGGTCAGCATGGGACGTTCCTCAGACAAATGGAGGAAAATTTGCAAGGAAATGAAAGAAGAACTCAAATCAAACCCTTTATATTCAAACCATCAGATGCTAAAGAACATATGGGGCCCCAACCACAAGGATCTAATTGATTCACTCTCTTGGGATGGAAAAGCACAGGCCCCACTGAAGTATTGGATGACCTTCCCTGCTCATGGATACTTGATGGCTGACATCTATAAAAGACCTGTGGTCTTGTTTTCTGGTCTAATGCCCACCATTTATCTCCCTCTCTTGTCTCCACCCTCCACCCACTCTCCCATATGTCTCATACTCATTCCCAGTCTTCTTCATCTCATCAGCTTCACGTTCAAGGCTGAAATATGGCCTTTCCCTAGGATTGATCCATATTGGCAACATTGGGCTGAAGAGGAAGCTCTGTTGTGGTAAGAGTGGATTCAGCCCAATGGAAAGAGTTCCTTTCCCTCCAATAAGAAGGTCTGCCAGGATTAATAAGATTGTTGATGTTGAATAGTTATTTGTCTATTTTCCTATATTTTGATTTTATTCTGATAACAATTCCATTTTATTCTGATAACAAGTCAATTGTATGAGGCATTGATAAATGCACGCCCATGCCCAACGCACGCCAATAAAAAAAAAGGTGTGCTGCGCGCACGCCTTTTTTTTATTGGCGTGCGGGCTCCACGCCCATTGGGGTGCAACACTTCAGGCGTGCGGTCGCACACCCTGTTCAGAACAGGGCGTGCGGTTTGCACACCCCGTTCAGAAAAGGGTGTGCGAACGGCACACCTTTTCTATGGTTATAGGCAGGGGCGTGCCCCTGCCTATATTCATAGAATCGGTGTGCGGCTTGCACGCTGATTCTATGTATATAGGTAGGGGCACGTCCCTGCCTATATACATGCTGATGTCATGCGTACACATGACATCAGCTCCAGTCGAGGAATACAGCCTCCTTGACCGGGAGGGATCCCTCCCGGTCAAGGAGGCTGTATACCCTCCTTGACCGGAGGGATTCCCTCCAGTCGAGGAGGTTGTATGACCTCCTTGACCGGAGGGAATCCCCCTCCGGTTGAGGAGGTTATACAACCTCCTTGACCGGAGGGATCCCTCCCCGTTGAGGAGGTTATACAACCTCCTTGACCGGAGGGATCCCTCCCGGTCGAGGAGGCTGTACAAGTAGATGGGTGTGCAAGCTGCACGCCTGTAGATGGGCGTGCAAGCTGCACGCCCATCTACAGGGGTGCCCACGCCCAAGGATGGGCATGCAGCCCGCACGCCAATAAAAAAAAGGCGTGCAGGCTGCACACCTTTTTTTTAAGGGCGTCTGTGGGCATGGGTGTGCCCGGGGGCGTGGGTTTATCAACCCCCAACGCGGAAACCGGGTGTACTGCGCAGCAAAATTTATGTTGCCGCTGCGTAAAACCGGGTGTAAACGCGGAAAAAACCGGGTTTTTTTTATTAATGCCCTAAAATAAAAATAAACATAAAAATAAAAAATAAAAATAAAAATAAAAATAAAATAAAAATAAAAAAAATAAAAATAAAAATAAAAATAAAAATAAAAATAAAAATAAAAATAAAAAATAAAAATAAAAATAAAAATAAAAATAAAAATAAAAATAAAAATAAAAAAATAAAAATAAAAATAAAAATAAAAACAAAAATAAAAATAAAAATAAAAATAAAATAAAAATGAAAATAAAAATAAAAATAAAAATAAAAATAAAAATAAAAATAAAGGGCATTAATAAAAAAACCCGGTTTTTCCCCGTTTACACCCGGTTTTACGCAGCGGCGACGTAAAATTTGCTGCGGAGTACACCCGGTTATCCGTGTTTACACCCGGTTTTTTTAATTATTTTTTTGCGGGCGGAATTTTACGGTTTTTCAAAGTTTTAAAATTGCTAAAAATACTTCTTGGCGTGTAGAATTTTATGGTATTTTTCATTTTCCAAAAAAACAACATCTTCTATTTTATTTTGCCCATACACCCGGTTTTTTCAAAAATAATTCTTCACGGCTCAATTTTCAAGATTTCTCAAAGTTTTAAATCTTTCAAAGCACTTTAAGGGTTGTAGAATTTAATGCAACGAACAGTTTATTTTTAAATTTACTGGTTTTTTTTTTATGATTTTTGGACAGAATTTATTTCTAAACACCTTCACGCCTGTCTACCAAGATATTGGGGGAGTTTTTAAATGGATTCATACATTTTAGAGGTTGAATAATTTATTGGAAACACATGCTGATTATAAAATTAACTTGTTATCAGAATAAAATGGAATTTTTATCAGAATAAAATGGAAATATAGGAAAATAGACAAATAACTATTCAACATCAACAATCTTATTAATTCTGGCAGATCTTCTTATTGGAGGGAAAAGAACTTTTTCCCCAAGGTCCAAATTGGGCTGAATCCACTCTTTCCACAACAGAGCTTCCTCTTCAGCCCAATGTTGCCAATATGGATCAATCCTAGGGGAAGGCCATATTTCAGCCTTGAACGTGAAGCTGATGAGATGAAGAAGACTGGGAATGAGTATGAGACATATGGGAGAGTGGGTGGTGGGTGGAGAAGAGAGAGGGAGATAAATGGTGGGCATTAGACCAGAAAACAAGACCACTGGTCTTTTATAAGTGTCAGCCATCAAGTATCCATGAGCAGGGAAGGTCATCCAATACTTCAGTGGGGCCTGTCCTTTTCCATCCCAAGAGAGTGCATCGATTAGATCCTTGTGGTTGGCGCCCCATATGTTCTTTAGCATCTGATGGTTTGAATAGAAAGGGTTTGATTTGAGTTCTTCTTTCATTTCCTTGCGAATTTTCATCCATTCGTCTGAGGAACGTCCCATGCTGACCGCAGCGGCTTGAAATCCACAATTCCCATTGCCTTTGACATTGGTAATCGTAGAGAGATGTTGGATGGCTTCTTTGGGATGAATGTTGTCTTTGTACTTGTACTGAAGGATAATTTGAGAAAAGATTAATTGTATATAAAATGAACACTAAGTAAAAGGAAATTACTAACCAAATCAACAGCCACATTATTGTAAGTACTCCAACTGAGTGCCTCAGACATATAGGTGTCAGGATTAGAGATTGAGCTGGCAGTCATTGAGGTCTATGAAAGGGGTAACCAATAAGAAGCTCAGAAGTAAAGATCTCTTCAAAAAAAATTAGGAAAACTCACATCAAAAGGCCTATAAGCATCATTTTCTGCCAAAGTGTATTCATATGTCTTGGTCCTTTTAACTGATTCAAATTTCACCTGTTTAAGTATTTTTCCAGACCTCTGATGTATCAAAAAATCATTTAACTTCAGCATAATGTAATCAAGATGGAAATAAAAACACTTACAGTCTTCAAATTTCCTCCTTCATGTTCTGAGCCCTGTTGAATGATATCATCCACCTCTGGAAGCTCTCCACTTGATTCAGACTCCTCCTGACTTTCCTCTTCTGTTGACACAGCCTAGAAAACACAAGGAGAAAGAATTAGATGTGATATTTGAGTGAAGAATAAAGATGAATCATTACCTCGGATTCCTCAGATTCATCCATCTTCTTAGGCCTACCACGTCCTTTTGTCTTGGCCAAAGGTTCCTACAAGTTCACAAGAAATCAATAACCAAAGACAAACAGACAAGAGATAAATGAATGAATAAATACCTTGTGTTCTGTCACCTGCTTCCTTGGCCTTCCTCTTCCTTTCTTCTCCAATTCTGTGTATTCATAGCCTGAAGGATCCCTTTTTGTTGAAGTAGTTGATTTGTGTTTCCTTTTGGCGCCCTTTGGTCTTCCTCATCCTTGGTGATCCTTGCTAAAGAGAGGTTGAGAGGATTTTGAATCTTATTGCTTATGAACTAAAACCAAACTATCAAAAAGTGTTACAAAGAGATAAGTATCTTGCAGAATAAAGAAAAGAATGATTGAGAAAAAGAGAGAAGAAGGACCATGAGATATTTACCGCTTGATAGTTTGTTTGAATGAGTTAACAACCAATACTAGATAAGTAATATAGAGAGAGGCACAGGAAACTGTTTAGGAGAAAGTGGATTGTTATGAGTCAAAGAGAAAAGGGAATAGTTAGAATAGAAAAGAAGTTGTTTTCTCACCAAGTTGGAGAGAGGCCGTGATGATTTGATGAGAAGTTATTCAGTTGAGGTAGAATAAGAGAATAGAAGGGATAGAGTTTATGATAGTTTATGATAGATGAGTATTTTATGGAGTGAATCTTTGAACTAAGTCGAAGCGAGTAGTTGAACAATGTCAAATGAGGATTTGAAGATAGTATGATGTATTTAATATAATAGAGAAGGGGAAGTGATGATGAGAGAGATTGTGGGACAGAATAGGATGAGATAAGGATAAGGGAATGAGGAAGAGTGTGAGGATGTCGAAGGGATGTAGGAGGTGAAGGAGTCAGGGAAGGAAGTGAGAGTAAGATAGGGAATAACGGAGTATAGGAATTGAGGAAGTGACCTGAGTGTCTTGAGAGTATTAAGAAGAAATAATCTTAATTAATGTCGTCATTGTCTCGGGGAAGAGGAGAGACCTGTCACAAGAGGTTACACGGCATGAAATTCACCAGAGGTTCCTGGATGGCCACTGTGGTGTAGTTCCCTTGAAAGAGCTTCTTGATTTCGCCAATGTAGAATTTTTGCTCGCCAGGTTGAAACGTTTGGAATTCCTTAAAGAGATCTGTTAAGAAAATTTCCTCGTTGTTTTCTTTGGTGGGAAGTAGACTGTCACTTGATCCATCGTTGTTGTCCTCTTCAATGAATGTCTGCTCATAAATGGAGGCAAAAAACAAATTAGAACTATAAAACTATGAAAGAGAAACAGAAACCAGGAAATTATATTAGCCAACTCACTTCAAAATCCTTTTTAACATGCCACTGAGAATGGAAATTGCGATGGGTGAATTTGATGCCAAGTCCTTTTGCTTTGTGAACTTGATGAATGCAAGGGATTCCCATGTGAGAAGTCTAGTTTCCAGTGCAAGTGGTAGTTGGCGGTTTAGAAATGTGATGAGAATGGATGATCTTCAGGGCATAGTGGGAGATGGTGCCATTTAGATCACCAACACAAGGGGGGAGGCCAGTGAGGAGTTTGTAGGAGTGCTGAGATGATTCGATGTACCGTTCGTGAAGTTGATTGGTCAGAGCTTGGTGGATTTGTTTGACAACAGCAGCAAAGGAGGCAGTGGAAGAGTTGATGAATCGTTTGATGTACGCGTGAAGACCTTCAACTCTAGAGGTGATAGTGTTACCGAAGTGGGGTTTCTTGTTGACAAAACAGGCTACAATTTTTTCTTTGCAAGGGAGGATGTTGGAGATGATGTAGTTGGCGGTTGGTGGATTCCAAGTCATAGACAGCTGAGTGAAGTTCTTGTGATAGTCTGAAACAGTTTTGGAATGGAGTAACTGATTCCAATGGTTTCGAAAGGTGGACCATTCTTCTTCAGAGTTGAAATGTTTGTAGCAGTTGGACTGGATATTCTTCATAATGTGCCAGGAGCAGAGGAGATGTGAGGCATTTGGGAAGACATGTTCAATTGCTTTGATTAGGGCGGCCTTGTTGTCGGTGACTAGTACAGATGGAGATTGATTGTCCATTGAGATGCAAAGCTGATCCAAGGCCCAAGAGTAGTTGGCTATCTTCTCAGCAGAAAGGAAACAGAAAGCCAAGGAAAAAGATTTGTTTGAGGAGTTAATACCAACGATGTGAAGAAGGGGCATTTTAAACATGTTGGTTTTTAGGTGCAGTCAAGGAGGAGAGTGGTGGGAAATTGTTTTGCCAAGTCAAGGGATTTCGGATGAGAAAAGAACAAAGAGGTCATGTGGCCTTCGGAGGTATCAATTGTGTGGTAGAATTCAAGATGGCGGATTTCATGAACAAGAGCTTCAATAGGGGTACGTCCTTCAAGTTGGGTGGATCTCAAGAAGTTACGGTGATTGTAGATGGTATTGAGGGTGACAGAAGAGGGGAGATTGGTGTCTTGCAATAACACAGTCTTAATAGTTAATGGACGAACTCCAGAATGGGTTAATTGGGTGACAGTGGTTTTTTGTTCTTTGGTTAATTGGCGATGGACGGCATGGATGGAAGGATCTTCAGAAGCTGGGTGGTTGTGGCTAGGATCTTTGATCTTGATTTGGAAGTAGCCTTTCTTCTTATAGAAGTTTCCAGTAAGTTTGAAAGGACAGGAAATCTTCTTGGTCTTCCCCAATTGAGTACCATCTTTGGTCTGAAAAACCCCAGATCTGTCACATTGATAAGTGCATCTGTTCTCCCCATTTTCAGTGGAGGAATGGGTTATGCAGAGGGCATAGCCATGCTTCTTGGCCCAAGTTTGGACAGAGCTATGCATTTCCTCCTTTGGTTGATATGTCAACTCAGGAGGAGGAGCATGGTTGGGTACTTCAGGAGTGGTGGCGGGAGTGGTGGCGGCATCTTTGGCGAGGAAGAGGGGGTTGATGTGAGACATGTTGGATTTTGGGGTTTTTTTTGGATTGGGGGAAAGGGTGAAAGAATTGGTGGGGTATGGAAGATTTTGAGGTGGCGTGGAGAGGGGAAAAAAGATGTTTTTTGGTGTTGTTTTTAGTGGGTTTGGGTGGAAAATGGATGAGGAGTAGTGGTGGAAGTGAAAATGGGTGGTGGGAGGAGTTGGGAAAATTTGGGGAAAAAAAAGTGAAATTGGGGAGTTGGGTTGCGGAGAGGAAAAAGAATGAGGAATTTCCGTGTTTTTTTTATGTGGATTGGTTGAGTGGTTGATGAGTTACGGGGGGTTGATGATTTAGGGGGGGGTGGCGTTGGTTTTTGATTGTGGTGAGTGGATTTTGATGTGGTTGATGTTGGAAGTTGGATGAGCATACCTGGGGAGCCTGTGCGCATCATATGCCACCCTCAATTTGCATATTGAATAAAAACTCGAAATTAAATAAAACCGGGTGTGCGCAGGGAAAACCGGGTTTGCTGCGCAGCCGCATCTGCGCAGAAAACCGGGTGTAAACGCGGAAAAACCGGGTTTTTTTATTAATGCCCAAAATAAAATAGAAATAGAAATAAAATAAAAGTAAAAATAAAAATACAAATAAGAATAAAAATAAGAATAAAAATAAAAATAAAAATAAGAATAAAAATAAAATAAAATAAAACAAGAAAAAAACAAGAAAAAAAAGATAATGATAAAAAAACTAAAAATTTAATCAGGGCCCATTAGGCCCTGTATTGACACTGGGACAAGCCCCAAAGGACCTAGTAAAGGGGCCAACAGGGCCCACTATGACTGGCCAAAAGGAGCCAACTGTAGGGAGCCTCATTCCAGCTGTCAATCCTTGACAAGTGCCCCATAGGCCCCTTTTGGCGCTTCCCAACCGCCCAAGGTTGACATGTTGGGCCTAAAGGGCCACATTATATCTCCACATAGGCATCCAAGGGCCCCATTCCCCTTGTCCTAGCCCTGGATGGGCACACCAGCACTTGATGGTCTTCCACTCAGATCCGATTAACCTCTCCACCTCTTCATGTAGAGACTGTAAAATGGAGATGTGTCTGGTGAGATTTGAACTCACAACCTCAGCTAAGCTGGGACACATGCTAGAGTGCTGCCTTTACCAACTAGGCTACAGACGCTTGTGACTGCCAGGGTGTTGGTTGGTAGTGCTCATGGTTCAGCTGGTGATACATCATGGTAGCAGACTAACAGGCAACTCAACACTTCATTATTATTATTTTCATGCCAGCTGATTATTTCTTCTTTTTCCTCTGAACACACAGATATCAGCAAGTATTCTTTGTGTCAACTTTTATTACCATCCAGCAGTGTAAGTGCATGTCTATCAAAGTAAATAACAGCCAAAATTACTCACCCCAGCTGTTATTTACAGCAGAAAATGTCACAGCCAGGCCAAAATCTGTCCTACTACCACATATCTCCCAATCCATATGGCATCCACAATCAGCCACACCCCAATACCATAATGCAATAATGTATGCCAGTGTTCAGCCTAATTTTCCCCAGTCTCACTTGGCACAGCATGTGAGCACACACAGCCCAATGCTTTGACTTAAATAAATTGCTCACACAGTCCTTCCTCCTGCCTCCATCAGCCGCAACCACCAGTTCCATTTGGGAAACCCCCTTGGTTCCACGCGCCATCCAACTCCACCATCCCTCCTCAAACGTCTGATCAATTCCCCGGCTTCCCACACAATGCTTTCCCAATCACACATGATCCCACCCACCAACAACCATGGCCACCCCTCATACCCGTCAAACTCAATGGCCTTTCCAATTCCAAATCATGGCCAACCTGCACCCCATATGGGGCACCAAATACCATCATTCAGTCCATACAAAAACCTTCCCCCCCACCAACCATCCCAAGATGCCTCCTATAACAATAGTACAGCCTTTCCTCACATTCCAGTCACCAGCCAACTCAATCCAAAATTTTCCAGCTACAAAAATCCACTAATAACCCTTCAACAGGCATCAAACAATCCTCCCAGCAACCAACCAGATCAACCAACCTCCTATACATTATAGCATGAAATCTACTCCAACAACCAGCATGCCCCCCAACCAATCCAACACCCATCATCAATAACCAGCAACCCGTCCATCAACCAGCCCACATACTACTGGGACAACAACACTAACCAATCTGCTGTCAAAAAACAATTTTCTACTTGACTCATTAAGTCCGCCTGCCCCATCCCCGCTGCTACCTACATCAATTGATCCACTGGCTTCCTTGGTTGTCCCTCAAATGACTGACAATACTGCTCAAGGTAGGTCTAAATTTCACTTGTAATGTATCTTTCTTGACAGCTGAAAAACTTTCAATCATCAGCTTTTCCCCCTGATTTCCTGCCTTCTGAAAATGACCTGCCTGCTCCCTCTTTTCTCGCCCAAACCAATGAGGATCAAGCTCAAGGTGGTTCTTAGTTTCTCTGGTAAAGTTGCTTTATTGGGAGCTGACTATTTATTGATTAATCAGGTGGTTCCAACTCTACAACATCTGTGGTGCCATCTGCAGTCCTGGCTTCTGCAAGAACCACCCAGGAAATGTCTTTCCCCTCCCCATTCCCCCTGTAAATTTCTGTTCCCTCACCAATGACAAAGGAAAATCCCAAAGGTGATTCTTGGTTTCACTCAGACAAGTCCTTTGTGGTTTTCTTACCAATGTTTTATCATACAGATCCATGTGCATCTGCGCACCACTCCAACAACTTGTTGATTGCCCCAAATCACCCACATGGAAATTCTTTGCCCAAAGTCCTACTGACCAGTGAGGATGTCAGCTCGTTTGACTATTCTGTTGGAGGTCAGTGCCTCATTGATTCATCATACCGTTTCCAATGGATGCTCATGGGAGTTAACTTCCTAGAGACCATGGAACCACCACCTGAATACCTGTTACCCTGTGTTGACAATCTGAAGAAATTTGTGTGCACATGGGCCACCAAGCATGGTTATTGGCTGGCCGTCTCAAGATCCAAGGCAGGGAAGAAAATTTACCTTGCCTGCTCACTGGCTGGAGAAAACACTACAACCATGGACTCCTGTCGGGCTTGTGAATCATGTAATAAGCGGGTTGGATGCACCTTCACAATTTTGGGCCACTGTTCATGTGCCAAGAACCATGACAACAACTATTGGGATCTCCGCAGCAAGACTGTCCCTCACAACCACAATGTCATCCAGCACAACTACAAGGCCATCCACAAGACACTTGGGGCAGAGGGCCAAGCAGAGGTGGCTTGACTGGCCTCTCTTGGTTTGCAACCACAGGCAATTTCCCGGCAGCTTAGTAGTACAACTGAGGGACGGTTTGTGACAAACCATACAATTTACAACACAAAAGCAGCACAGAAGATAGAGCGGAGGGCCAGCAAAACCCCAATCAACCATCTTCTACAATTCCTCAAGGGCTCCAACTGGGCTCACAAAGAAATTTACAATGCTGAAGGAAAGCTCCTCTACCTATGGTTTGCACACCATGGTTCAATGTTACTTTCTTGAAGTTCCATCATGTGGTTAATATTGACTGCACCTACAAGAACAACCTCTGCAAGTACCCCTTACTACATGTCGTTGGCCAGACCTGTACAAACAACTTGTTCTCAATTGGATTTTGTCTCATGAGGAATGAGAAAAATGTGGCATACTCTTGGGCTCTGAATAAGTTGAAGTGAGTGTGGTGTTTGCCTTTTTTAGTATGATATTGATAATATGATGGGAATTATACACCTATCAATTCTTGCAGGTTGGTATGGGACCCAGAGAGCTCTCCAAAGGTCTTTGTGACGGACAAAGAGGTGGCTCTCCAAAATGCAATTACAGAGCACTTCCCAAATGCCACCTCAAACCTATGCGCCTGGCACATTGATTGGAAAATTTTCACCAACTGCAAAAAGGCTTTTGCATCCAAGGCAGATGAATGTACCAATTTCATGAAGCTATGGCATGAGGTTACATATGCTTCAGACAAACCCTCTTTTGACACAGCTTGGGGAAAGCTTCAGGTGGACCTCAGGGACCGAGAAAATGTTCTGGAATACCTGCAGAACCATGTTCTGCCATTTCACACACAATTCATGTCTGCATGGGCTGGGAAAACACCGCACTTGGGGAATCTGATGTCATCTAGAGGTGAATCAGCTCATAGCTGGCTGAAAACATATGTGACATCTGGCAAGATCAACTTTGCTACCCTTTTCCTGACAATTTCATCAGCTGTGGACCGGCAACTGGAAAAAGCACAGGTCATCATTGGCCATGAAAGGATCAAAGGGCTATCCGGACTCCCAAGCGTTTTCAAGACGCTTCACATGAAGATCTCAACCCATGCACTCAAATTGGCTATTGGAGAGTACAATAAGTACTTGAAAATGAAGAAGGCCAAACATGATGATCCAGTCAGGCAGTGTAAGGGGAAATTCAATGTGGGAATGGGTGTCCCATGTGAACACTTGATTGAAAATTTTCTTGAAGAGAAGGGTGATGTGGAACCAGCTGACTTTCATCCCCAGTGGCAATTGTCTTACAACCCAGATGGACCAGTAAGTGTATAAATTATCCCCCCCCCCCCTCCATAACCCATTGGCTAATCCGGTTTGACCTTGCTTAAATTGCAGAACTGTTGAATTTTTGATCCTACTTCATCAACATCAGCTACGGGAATCCTTATTCATCATTACATCATTAAATTACAAATCATTATCATGACATCATTAAATTACACATTACATCATGTTATGAATTCTGAGTCTCTTTGACAATCTCCTTATATTCCCTTCCTTTCCTTCTTTCCTTTACTCTTAAAAATCATTTATCCCTTATTATCAAAAATATCCTCATACCTTGTTCTCTATCTTTCAATCCTAAACTATAATTATAATCATCACACAGTTAACTTGGACTGCCATTCTCTGCTTCCAACTTGGTGAGGAATGAATCTAAACATCATCAATCAATAAATCAAATCAAACTAATCTTATTCTTCTTACTAGTCACTACTTTTATCTTTGACAAACTTACTCTCCTCATCATAAAAATTACTATATCATTGATTGCTACCGGTTTGTTTCTTTTCCTTTTATTAATCCTCATATAACATTCACTAAATCCTATTTTTGGTCTATATTCAGTCTAGCTAGCATTGCTTTCAAATCCATACTACATCTCAGTTTTCTGTTACTACTATATCTAAATTCTCAAGGGTTGGTCTTTTTTTTACATCTATTTGTTTTACTATTATTATTATTATTGTATTGATTTCTTATCTTTTGTTACAGTTTCTGGTTTCTCTTTTAGAAAATTTATCAAGATTCTAATAAGAACCTTGATGAGGAGCCTTATAACTTTGACAATGATTTCAAGGCGCTAAAGCAGTCAATCTTGGAATCTCACCCCTCCACAGCTTTGCCAGCACTGATGAAGAATTTGTTTCAAGTTGTTGCAAACACACATGTGGTACCACTGATTGAGCCAGACCCCATCAGACAAACAACCAAACCAATTTGACCTTGGAAGAAGAAGAATGGAAGCCGCCGTGTGCAAACCCAAGATCCTACTCAGGCAGAAATTGTGGAGTCTCAGATTGAAAAGGCACAGACGGCCAAAGGGAAACAGCGCGCAAGGACCAGTCAGAATCAAGCGGCCCAGAGAAGGTTGGAAAATTTGCAACAAGATAGCTTTTCATCAATGGAAGACCCTGATCAGCTGCCCACCTTGGCCAGACTGACAGCCCCAAAACCGCGAGGCCAACCAAGAAAGGCTCCCAATCCCGCCACATCCTCTGAAGAAGAAAATGAGAGCCCACCATCTGTGGCCAAGCGCCAAGGCCAACCTCCAAAGTCTCAGCTACCATCTATGTATGCAGCCAACAAAGAATACCAACCGGGCCACACATCACAAAAGCGGAAAGAAAGTCACCCCAGTTCAGACCGGCCCAAGTCCCAATGTTGTATGGAAGGAAAGCGCTCAGTCTTGTCTGCATTGAGTCAGATGTCTTTGGCAAAAGGGAGCTCTGCAGATGGCAGTCAGTCTGGGTCATCTAGTGGAGTATCAGACTCATCCAATGATCAATCTGATGACAGTGATGAAGATCCCTTTGGTTCTGAAGGAGATGCATGTGAATTTGCAGAGGACAATCCAATTGATATTCCTTGTTCTGGGACTTCAAAGTCAACTTTCCTGGTAAGCCCCTTTAATCAAACCAAGATGCTTCTCCTAATAGTGATTGGCCTAATTGTTTGGTTGTATTTTTGCAAATCAGGATTCTATTCCTATGTCACATACAGAAGGTCATTGTCAGGTCAATGACCCCCCCAGGCCACCCACTTTGGAGGTAAATTCAAGGGTTAGGATGAGCCCATTCAATGAGTCAAAATTATAACTGATTGGCTTTTCTTGTTGAATTCAGGATTAAAATATGGTTGTCAAAAGTGGTCCCGCCTTAGGGACACTGGATCAAGCCTCCAAAGAGGTTCTGTCTGATAAATCAGTAAGTGAACATAGTGTGAATTCATTATGATTACTCATGAGAGCAAAGTAATTTACTCACTCTCTTGTGCTTATGCTGAATTTGACCTCATCTGCCCCAGGTTGATCATTTACCTCCATGGGTCATTAAGTATGTCCAATCAACTTATAACCCCAAAGGGGATGGAAACTGTGGGCATTCTTGTGTAGCACATGCATTGGCTGCTGAAAACCCCAAGGGCCCCTATGCTAAAAACAATGGGTGGTATCAAGTGCAATTGGACATGTTACACGAGCTGCACATCAACAGGCCACTTTGGACCAGCAAGCTAGGTGGACCAGAAATTTTTGAGAAGACCTACAAGAGCATTCACGTGGATAATCCCAAGGGACCAGTGCCCACTTCCAAGTGGATGGGCAGGCTTGATGGTGGTCCTATTCTGGCTAATGCATACAATAGGCCAGTGGTGTTCCTCACAAACAACCAAGCAGCTGGCTGCATGACTTTTCTCCCTTTGACTGTTTTACCCAACCCCAAACCAGCCAGCCCAATCTACCTTTCACTAATTAACTGGAATCACTGGATACATGTTATAGTCAAGCGTGGCCTAGTACCTTTCCCTCCACCGTCCATACCTAGATAATTTCCAAAGAGCCAAGCTGCTTGTTGGTTGAGCATCATTGAACATGCCACACTTCTTTACTCCAAAACTTGCAAGCCAATGTAACACCCCTCCTCTGATTTGTAATTACTATATTAAATTTATATCCATAAATAAAAGTAGAGTGACAGCTGTCAACATTACTCCTGAATATGGCCACATTACACATTGACAATACTTCCAATACTTCACCTATGATGAAGGGCCATATTGATTACAGGTGATCATAATTTTAACTGATCATTAACAAATTGATCAGTTATTAGTATCATGTCATATCTATAATAATTGTTAGTTGCACACCAAGACTGACACCAATAATGGGGGGTTGATAAATGCACGCCCCCCCGGGCACGCCCACGCCCACGCACGCCCTTAAAAAAAAAGGTGTGCAACCCGCACACCTTTTTTTTTATTGGTGTGCGGGCTGCACGCCCATCCTTGGGCGTGGGCACGCCTGTAGATGGGTGTGCAGTTTGCACTCCTATCTACAGGCGTGCGACACCCCCAAGGATGGGCGTGCAGCCGCACGCCCTGCCGGGGAGGACTGCAAGCCCCTCGGCCGGAGGGATCCCCCCGGTTGAGGAGGTTGTATGACCTCCTTGACCGGAGGGAATCCCCCCCGGTTGAGGAGGTTGTATGACCTTCTCAACTGGAGGGAATCCCCCTCCAGTCAAGGAGGTTGTACAACCTCCTCAACCGGAGGGAATCCCTCCGTTCGAGGAGGTCATACAACCTCCTTGGCCGGAGGGATCCCCACCGGTCGAGGAGGTCATACAGCCTCCTTGGCCAGGGGGATGCCCCCCGGTTGAGGAGGTTGTACAACCTCCTTGGCCGGAGGGATGCCCCCCGGTTGAGGAGGTTGTACAACCTCCTCAACCAGAGGGATCCCCACCGGTCAAGGAGGTTGTATAACCTCCTTGACTAGAGGGATCCCCACCGGCTGAGGAGGTTGTATAACCTCCTTGACTAGAGGGATCCCCACCGGTTGAGGAGGTTGTATAACCTCCTCGACCGGAGGGGGATTCCCTCCAGTCAAGGAGGTCATACAACCTCCTTGACCGGGGGGATCCCTCCGGTTGAGGAGGTCATACAACCTCCTTGACTGGAGGGAATCCCTCCGGCAGAGGAAGCTGTATACCCTCCTCGACCGGAGGGATTCCCTCCCGGTTGAGGAGGCTGTATTCCTTGACCGGAGCTGATGTCATGCGTTGTGGTAATCCTGTTCCTTCTCACATCATATCTTCTACATCATATAAACCATCCATATATTCATCATTATTATTTCAGATTCAGATTCTACACCATATTTTACCCCTAGTCACTCACTCAAACCACCCTTGATTTCCTTTTGGATCAGAAGTTATTAACATTCATAGTTTTCATAGGTACATTCTTTTCTTTTCTTTTTCCTTTTGGCTTACATCATCCAAGTCATCAATATTCAGTAAAATACAACATCTTACATAATCTACAATCATTGTTCATCATTACTACATACATTCACTTCACTATTACACTTGTAGTCTTTTGCTCATCACTATTACTATTATGGACATTGCTCATCATCATATCTTGTAATACTGTGCTCATCATTTGTTCCCCTCTTGAAGGGCCCTTTACACATATATACTCCACTCTGTTGTAGTATTACCACCATGCAATTTCTACCCCATACAACCTGTATGACCTTTTACCCCAAATATTAGATTCAATTTCATCAAAGACACTTCTTACCTAGACATTTTAGATATCCTTGCCATTTAAACCCTTTTACACAACCATTTTCCCTCACAACTTCTCCTCAACTCCCCATACCTCAGAGGTAATAGTAGTCAGCTTATAAGTACTAGTCAGTCTAAGATTAAAATAGAAAAGCCACACCTTTTATTTTATTCTTAGTGTTACACTCTTCCCCATCAGCATTAGTCAGGAAGGCAGCTCTTATATCAGCACCTTTGTCTTAACTTACATTAGTACTAGTGTAGTTATACATATCCCTTCCAAGCTCTATTCTGGCCTTAGAGTAGTTCCACAGCGTACACTCTTGTGTACGCATGACATCAGCATGTATATAGGCAGGGGCGTGCCCCTGCCTATACACATAGAAAGGGCGTGCGACCGCACGCCAATGGGCGTGCAGCCCGCACGCCAATAAAAAAAAGGCGTGCAGGCAGCACACCTTTTTTTTTATCGGTGTGCGTTTGGCGTGGGCGTGCGTTTATCAACCCCCCCAATAATGTAGGAAAAAGATAAAACAAAAGGCAAATAATGTATCATTTGGATGGAAGTGATCAATAGAACATAGCTGGAGACACACGCTAGGAGTTAAATACCATACAAGTCAGAATTGATAGTTGGACAAAGCTATTTCTATATCTTGAGAAAAAATGTGGAGTAGGTGGTGAGTAGCAAAGTAGTGGTGAACTTCTTTGTAGTTTTTTTCCCAATCCACTTGGGGGAGTCCGTTCTCACCAACATTTTTGAAGCCCATAGCACACAAGAAGTCCAGAAAATATATACAAATATTATCTAAAGTTTGGTGGGGCATTGAGAGATTAATACCACCATCCACCTTTTGTTTAAGGACTTTGGCCCCAAAATCTAGCAAGTCTGAAGCATTGGCACAGGAGCCAGTTGCTCTGTTGAATGTGAAGACCAATTTTGGACCAAAAACAAGCAGACCAGCTAGCATCTGGATCTGATAGGGTGTATACTTTGTGGAGCACTCATCCTTCCTTGTATGCTTTTGATGTGGTTGGGTAAAGTGGGATAAGGTGCAGATATACGCCAGAGCTGACATTGCCCCAGCCTGGTGCTGTGACACAAGCATGAGGCCTCCAAGGGTTGGTGAATTGGAATTGAATGTCCCAAGGTTCTTGTAGGTTTGTTGGAAGCCCCAGTGAGCAGATTGGACCTTTTTTTTATCTAGTGGAAGGGGTTCCCATTGGGCGCCCTGCTGTTTGAGATGAAAAAAAGCCCAGAATTGATGTAAAGCAGATTTGAGTTGGAGGTATGCCGTGTCAGGAGGAGAGATGAATGATGCCATATTTGAGGCCAGTGTGTGGACCTGAACTTGGTTGGTTATTGTCTTGGTTTTGTTGGCCTGGACAACTTCAATCTGATCCATGTTGATCATGTCATGAGTGATCAGAGACATTGAAGTAGCAGGGTGGAGAATTTTTTCTTAACCGCACCCCAAAAATTAGTCAGTGTCATTTTTAATTAAATAGATAGTAACTAGGAGAATTAACTGATTTGCAAGCATCCAGAGTTATTGTAAAGTCCCGCAAAACTCTTTCCTTGAAATTGTGGTCCATTGGGCCGTGAAAAGAGAGCATTTGGGGGAGGTGACACAATGTTCTTTATCATCTTCTCAGCTGATGTGATGGACCACACAATGCCAAGCGCCAAATTGTTGTTCAAGTTTTCTACCACTGATCTTGGAAGCAGTGGGCCTGGTAAAAATAGTTCAACAGCTGCAACAGACAGACAGAAATGAGTTCCAGAAGTGTTTAATGTTTAGAGGGGAGGGGAATGACTCACATGCATCCCGTGTGGACCTTGCAGGGCAAGGAGGGCCTGTTGACCTCTTGCTGGGGTTTGAGCTGGAGCTGGGCATTGAACTGGAACTTTCCACTGCCTTAGTGGTTGTGGTGCAGGAGATCTTCATGCCTTTCAAGTGTTCAGCCGTTATGACAGTTGGGTGGGGAGTGAATAAGTGGCTTGGGAAATTTGGGCCGGTTTGCCTTGGGTCAATATGCACAGTGTGTTGATGAGAGGAAGAAAATCCCTGTTGAGGAACCGGGATTCCACCACATGAGGGATGATGATCTTGACGTGGGGTGTCATTCCGGGCTTTTTTCAATGTAAGATCAACAAATATTGCAGTTGGATAGCGGTAGCAAGCCCGGCGTGGGTGACTTTCCACAATAGTGGAATGTGGGCGCTGTGACAGATCAGTTGAGCTCCTGGGGATGTGTGGGGCCACAGGATGGTTGTATGGCAAAGAGACGTGTGAGGCTGGAGGGTTGATTTCCAATTCTTCAGGGTCTGTTTCCCCCTTGGCATCCGGGTCTTCTATATTTTCATCACAGTTGTGAGATGAGGGATGCAAGCCTAATTTTGCATTGCTGGAAGTTATCCCATCAGGGAAAGCCTCACCAGAGGGGGTGAGATAGGTACTTTGGCCTTTGCTGTTGCGCCTGGCCGATCCTTGTGGGTGGATGGGGCCATATTCCGGGTTCATAACATTGGGCCAGATGTTGTCAAATTGAGCGGGTTTGTTGTCAAATTGAGCTGGTTCGTTGTCAATTCAAGTGGGTTTGTTGTCAATTCAAGGGGGTTCCTCCACTGGTGTGGGATGAATCTTTGGGGCCACATTGTTTGCTGAGAGAAAAGCAGACAGTTTTGAACAGGTTGTACTAGGTTGAGGGAGGTGGTTGGGAAGATCAGGAAACCAAGGAATGAATCAGTTGAGGTCAGAAGGTGGGTGGTTGATGTTAGGAGTGGAATTTTGGATGGGTTGGCTAGCTGGGGGGTCAAATTTGTTTGTTGGAGCTGGGAAAGTTGAGGACTCATGACCCTCATTGTCTGACTGCTTGTATTCAGCTTTGTTTTGTTGGCAAGAACTTCCAGATACTTGCATTCCTCAGGACTGCATGCGGGATGCTGAGCAAGCTCAGTGCATTTTTGTCAGAAGTCCAAACCTGATTTGCAGTGTTTTGGGGTGGAAAGTGGTAAGCAGGAGGTTTATTGTTATACATGTTATGAGGAAACAGAACTTATGTGCTTGTTCGTGACCACCAGACATTGTTGTTGTGTGGGAATACGTCTAAAGTTTGAAGGAGGAGGAGAAAACGGTGTTGCTGTTGGTTGGATTGCAAAGTAAAACAGATGTCATCTGCCGCTCCTGGAATTAAGTACCTTTTGCAGTGGGAATATGAGAAAGGAGAATATCAGGCCTTGCGGGGATTTTGGGGGGGCACTTTGGGTGTTTAGTGTCTGTAGGGGGCTTAGACTGGGGACTTGGGGCCTGGTATGCATCTGTGGGTATTTCCCAGAGCCCTTTAGGCCCAGATGTGTCCCTTGCACATTTGTCCTGGGCCTTGGGGCCTGGTATGCATCTGTGGGTATTTCCCAGGGCCCTTTAGGCCCAGATGTGTCCCTTGCACATTTTTCCTGGGCCTTGGGTGCAATGGGGGGCTTGGGAGGGGGCCTAGTGGGATATTCACACCTTGAATGTGTCCATAGGGGCCACTAGTTCTAGTTGGCCCCTTTTGGCCAGGCCCAGGTGGCCCATCTGGCCCCTTTTGGCCAGGCCCAGGTGGTCCATCTGGCCCCTTTTGGCAAGGCCCAGGTGGCCCATCTGGCCCCTTTTGGCCTCACCCAGCTGGCCCATCTGGCCCCTCTGGGCCAGGGCCAGCTGGCCCACTTTCAGGAGCGGGCGGGGTGTTGGGTGAGGGGCTGGGGGAACAGGGGGGGACGGGTTACACGGGGGATTTGGGGGAAATTGACTTACCCTGTCAATGTCCTGGCAGCTGGATCAAGTTTTTTGGGCGGCTTGGGTTGTTCTGGCGGTGCGTCGGGCGGCTCAAGTTGGTTGGTTGGGCAGGCTGGGTTGGGTTGTGGGTTGGGTCGTGCGGCGTTGGGGGGAGGGGGCGGGGCGGCAAGCTGATGTCATGTCCACATTCCATTGTGGACATGACATCATCCTATGTATATAGGTCAGGGGCATGTGGTCCCCCACCTATATACATAGAATTGGTGTGCAAGCCACACACCAATTCTATGTATATAGGTGGGGGAACGCACGCCCCTGACCTACATAAATAGATTTCTGGTGCACCAATCTATGTATATATGCAGGGGCGTGCCCCCACCTATATACATAGAAAGGGTGTGCGGTTCGCACACCCTTTCTTTGTATATAGGTAGGGGCACGCCCCTGCCTATACACATAGAGAAGGGCCTGTGGATTGCACACCTTTTTCTGAACGGGGCGTGCGGATTGCACACCCTTTTCTGAACAGGGTGTGCGACTGCATGCCTGCAGGCAGGCCCGGTGTTGCACACCTGTAGATGGGCGTGCAACCCACGTGCCCAGAGATAGATGTGTGTGTTGCACGCAGCACGCCCAGAGATGGGCGTGCGGGTTGGATGCAGCACACCCAGAGATGGGCGGGCTGTTTTCATGCAGCACACCCAGAGATAGGCGTGCAGCACGCCCAGAGATGGGTGTGCAGCCCGCACGCCAATAAAAAAAAGGTGTGTGGGCTGCACATCTTTTTTTAAGGGCATGCACCCATGGGAGTGGGTTCATCAACCCCTGTTTTTACATGTATGTGCAGTGTGTCAAATTTTCAAGCATTGAAAGCATTGTATGGGCATTTGTTTTGCAGTGGGCGGTAGGAAAAGAGTGGAGGATCACAGGAAAAGTTGATGGGGGAGTGATAAGGCTGGTTTTGCATAAGTGAGTCCAGGTATGTTTATTCTCAAGTAGCCAATTGGCTGCAAAGTGCATTTGCGCGCAGAACTTGAAATCTCCCAATGGGGGGGTGGCTGAGCCGTTGATGATTATTGGTGTACCATTCAAGGTTTTGGTGTTGATCTCACAAGGCACCTGATTCACTTTCTTAGTGATCTGGTCAGGGGTCATCTGGAAGAAGGGACAGGACTTGGGCATGGTCTTACAAATCACAAAAAATGAAGCTTTGAATTCATTGATTACACGGTTCACAGGAGGCAAACAGGGCACAATGCAAATGGGAAAATTGTTGGAGGTCTTCTTTACAACATTTTCCCACCCGTTAGGTGGGACTTGAGGAAGAGCAGAACCCAAAACAGTTGCAGGGGTAGGGTTTGATACCGCTTTAATTGCCTTCTCAATATGGTCTAAGCGCACATTCATGTTGTCAATGGCCATGGATAATTTCCCAATCCCCAATAACAACAAGAGGTCTTTGACTACTCTGCCTTCTGTTTGGGGATTGGATAAAAGTTCAGCAATGAACTTGGTAACTTCATTTTCCGTGTTGTGGTGGGATTGTTCAAGCAAGGGGCTGTTCCCAAAATAAACAGGGCTTGGTACGCAAGATGGCAAACAAGAGGAGTTATCCAAATCAATTTCCTCCATAACTCTGGGTACTGGCAGCTCTTGGCTGTTAGGAAAGAAGTTTATGGCCGCTGTATGTGGTCTGTTTCTGAAGGGTCTACCCTGATAGGGAAGAAACTGTTTGCGTGGGTGGGAGCAAGACGACTCAATTTTCAACAAAGAATTGGGTGAAGAAGATAGAATAGGAAGAGTGGAAGGACTTTTTGGGTGTGAACCAGATGATGAAGAGAAAGGAAAATATAGAGAAATTGATAGAGTGAGAATATTATTATTATTATTATTATTATTAGGAGAATGAGTTTGGATGAATTGAAAGGTGGTGAATTTGATTTGGTTGAAGTTGATTTTAGAAAATGTGTTGAGAAAGATTGATGAATACTGCTTATATGTACATCTCTTGTTACTGCTACTGCTGTTAAATATCTTGACATATTTGAGCCTCTCTTCAGCATCTTCCCCTTACCTTTCCACACCTCTATTGTTATGACTATACAAAGCTAAGAAGGGTTACTTAGAACAAGAGAATGTGTATTTGTACTTACAGTGGCTATCCCCCCTGTTAGATAGTGATAGGGATACTAGTGTGTGAATAAAACTTATTAACTCAGCTCAAAGGCTTACCTACCTTAACCCTTTGTACACCCTATTACCCTTATCATTACTCAACCTTAGAATACTTGATTAAGGTATGCCATGTTTTGTGGTGGGCTAGAGCAATGCTAATCAGACACCGAGTTCAGAGTAGGATATCACTCTGGAAACAAGACAAGGGCTTCTATATTTCATAATTGATTATGCATGTCTACTAGTCTTGCGCCGGGGGCGTCTGAAATATAACTTGACAGACCCTTCGTTCATATAATTTCTCACAAGAAAATGCCCAAAAAGTCCCGCCGTCTGGGGTTGTGCACGGAGAAATTTACAGCTTGCGCGCACAATATATTGAAAGTTGCAAGACACTTGTTTCGGCCCGCAACTTATTTTGTCCGCTGCGCAAAGAAAGTCCGTTATGGTATTGGTACATTGAATGGAATTTATAATTACTATTACTATTGGGAAGAATATCCATAGACAAATCAAATAGAACTTGATGATAGAGTGTAGATGTAGGGGGACCAAAAGGGGATGAGTGCTACTATGAAAGCTGTTACACAACTGATGTCCTCGGTCATCAGCACTCAAGTTGAGCACTTATTTCGGATGTGGTAAGCATAAACTAGGGGGTATCCAAGTTTGGTGTTGGTCATTTACAACTGGAGATGTGCGTAGTGGATATTATAAGGGACTGCTGGGAGAAGTGGTCATTTTTTGTCATGTGAGGGTTTCTGGTGTTGTGGAGTGAGAAGGGTGTTGAGACACAAAAGACTAATGTTGGATTGCGTTAGGAAAGGAAACATAGTGTGGCTGTAAATACATAGTATTTATAGTACACATTATGTAATGAGAGGAGATGGAATGGGAAAAGGAAAGACATGGGAAAGTCCGATGTCTCGTCAAGACCATCCTGTACGTCATTCATGACGTACAGTGTAGTGAGGAGTAATCTAACTAAGATTACGTAGCCAAGCTACAACACCCCCCCACTCGACGAGACCGTGACTTTCCCAAATGACTGGAGACTGGCAAGTTGACTGTTGGATTTGGCAGGATGTGATCTGATTGGAAGTCGTTAGGTGATTCTGTAGGCGGTTGTTGATGATGGGTTTCAACTGTTGGGGTACGTTCGCTTGAGCCAAGAGCAAGACCATTGATGGCAATGATTATCAGAAACGGTTGTGTCGCGGGTTATTCTGTTGTGTAATAGGAAAGCGAGTAACTTAAAAACAAATGTAGGCGGAGATTGGGAATGTTGGGAGCAAGAAGATTCAAGTAGACGCATCGGATACGGAAGGGGATTGAGTGAGAGATGGATGAGAACAAGGATTCCAAAATTCAATAATCATCGCCGTAGTCGTCGAAGTTGCCTCCACCGTCATAGTCGTCATAGATTCCTCCATCATCATAGTCTTCATAGTTGCCTCCATCATCATGATGATCCCCATCATCGTAGGTATCAATGCCCGGGTCATCATGGACCCCTTCATCATGATAGTGGGCCTCGAGCTCATCAGCACCGTCTGATGTGTGATCATCAAAATAGGTGTCATGAACACTGTCCAATATTGCAGTGTTGTTGTTGCCGTGCTCCTGGGGTCTGCGTTCATCATTGATGCCAAGATCTGACCGTGCGTCCCCCTTGCTGTTGGATCTAAAATCAAGCTGACCTCCCTGGTCCCGGTTTTGCTTGCTGTCAAAGGGCGGATGTTCGCAACTATGGTTGACGGGTGATGTAGCATTCAAAGGAAAGTGATTTTCGAATTCGTTGGCGGGTTGATGAATGTCACATGGAACATTATTGGCAGCGTCAAAATACTCATCACATGGGTGCTCGTTGTCACACCCTAAACCCCAGTGTTTGACATTCTCAAAATCATCGACCGCTACAGGTAGTTCACCCACAAGTTCTACGACATTGTCTTGATAAATGTTGCGTTCAGGACCACATTGTTTATTTGACTGTAGCTGGCTGGAAGCTAGACCTCCTCCTCCAAGACCACAACTGGCATGTTGATTGTGCATGGCCTGATTTTGCCATTGGCGAGGCAGTTGACCGGCCATATAATTATGGGGATGAATTCGATTCTGGGCCTGTTTGGGTGGGGAGATGCGCATCAGAGGGTGGGTAGCGGCCTGAGATTTTCCCTGTCCATTTGTTTGTTTCCACACCCGCAAGCAATGGGTTGGTCGATTCCCAGGTCGTTGCTGGAAATCAACAGAGTTGAAGTAGGCGTATGGCCCAGGATTTGAAGGAGACAGGGTACCAAAAACTTGATTCAAGTCATTTAGAAACAGTCGGATCCGTCTGTATGCCCCAGAAGAATGATCCATTGCAGACTAGAGAAAAATGATAATAGAAAAAAAAATCTGGTATTTTTCGCCGGGAAGATTAAGGTTCAAGCGAGTAAAGTTTGTTAGGAATAAAAACTAGTCCGGTATTTTTTGTTGGTAAGAGTAAGATTTCAAACGAGTAAAGTTGTTAGGGTTAAAAAAAATTAGTCCGGTATTTTGCGTCGGCGGATTGATTTCTTCAGCGGAGCTGGTAACGCAGGCTCGTAACCTGTTGAGACACAAAAGACTGATGTTGGATTGCTTTAGGAAAGGAAACATAGTGTGGCTGTAAATACATAGTATTTATAGTACACATTATGTAATGAGAGGAGATGGAATGGGAAAAGGAAAGACATGGGAAAGTCCGACGTCTCGTCGAGACCATCCTGTACGTCATTCATGACGTACAGTGTAGTGAGGAGTAATCTTGTAAGGATCGGAGTTTCGTAATTAGAAATATGTGATAGTAATCAAGATTCCCAGGCGAGAAGATTAAGGAAAAGTACTCCTGAAACAAAACAAGATACGTAGGTCCAAGGAATTAATTTATCTTATCACCTAGGCTACAAGAGAACTTGAAGATGGCACATCAAGAAAACAATTTTGTAACAGAATATAAATACTCCTATCTTGTGCGCATCTGGTTGTCTTTTTCTTTATCGCAATATTTTGTTATTTTACCTTCATCAATCTTTTAATCATCCACAAATCAAATCAAACTTAATATTAATAAATTCTTCGTGAGAGCCTGCTGTTAGTTGATCTTTAGCGAGTCTGTGAATCATTCAGGAATACCTTATTTCCTAAGCGCCTCCAAGAGATAATACTCTAGTTATTACAATAATATTGCGATCTTCAATATTCTATTATAATAGTCTCTTTATCTGTTTAATAATGGCTGTTAACCAAGATGAAAGAGTTCAGAACTTGGCCGATGCCCTCTCAAATCTCCAACTTCATCATCAATCAGAATCTCAACGTTCTGAATCCCTATCAACAGACATTGGTTCACTAAGATTGGACATCAACACAATCAAATTAACCCTGCAAGGTGTTACTCAGCGACTTCTTCTCTTTCACCAACAAATTGTCACCATACAATCAACCCCTCCAACTATCAATCCACCGATGTTTTCAGATGTGGGTGTCATGTCACATGCTTTGTTTTCAGGCAACCCAAAGGAAATAAATAAGTTTTTATATTTTATTAAAGACCGGTTAGTAGAAGTAGAACCTCGATTCCAAACGGAAAAGAGTAAAATTAATTGGGTGGTTCGACATTTTCAACATTCAAATGGTAATATTGCCGATTCTTCTCCTTCTTACAACTGGTGGATATTGATATTGAAGGAAAATGCCAGGGCTCAGGATCTCAACACTCATTCCGCTTCCGCCGAGGATCCTTATGTTCTTCCTTGTCTTATTTCTGTCCGCTCATTCTTATCAAAATTAGAAGAGATATTTGCTGACAGAAATAGTGTAGAGGACGCTAAACGCGCATTATATAGTTGTAAACAGGGCAACATGTCCCTTGATGTATTTAATTCCCTTTTTAGTTCCCTTGTATATGCGGTAGATCTCACTGAGGAGAGCCGTTGTGATTTGTATAAAAGAGCGCTTAATCCGAAAATTCTTGAAATCGCCATTGTCAATGTCAGCCTCCCTGATGCCAAGGACAAGTCCTTCTAGCTACAGGTGGTTCAAGGATAGATGGTAAGAGTTATATAAACTCTGGGTAAGGTACAAGTTACAATTCCCAAAAAGATATGGGGGAATTGTGACGTAAAAATTGAGAGAAAAATAGATTAATAATTATATTAAATAAATTTAATATAATTAAAAACCAGAGGGGCCTGATAAATCAGGGGTGGTTTAGATCCCTCTAAGGTATCTTACAAATAAATGCAGAGGATTTAGGTACCTGGAACACTGGGGCCTGTTGGAACAGGGGTGGTTTAATCCCAGTAATGGAAATGGGGGAATATCTTCAAGAAAAGGGTTATTACTTACTAGTAATAAACCTTGAGGGATCTTGGGGATATTCTGGGTGGAACTGGACAGTTTGAAGCGCTTGGATGGATGGATGGTGGAGCTTGGTGGACACTGTGAAGTTGTTGGGGAAGACAGGGCTAAAGAATAACTACTAAGAAGCTTACCAGACTGTGTTATAAAGATGTATATATCTAATAAGAAGTGGGTAAGGTTGTTAGTGGGTATTGGAAAGCATGAGGAGCCTTCTTTGGGCGGTTGAAGAGCTCCTTAAATAGTCTTGAGTTCCCCCTGGGGACCCTGTAGGTATTATTGGCCAACTTGTGGGATCTTTGGACCACATTTTGGCCATTTTTGCTTTCTTGGTGACGCTTCAGCAGCCCCTGCTTTGAATACACGTCACCAATTGATTTTTTATTAATGTATTTTATTATTTATTTATTTACATTGACTTACAGTCTGTAGTACATTAGTACTGTTTGTTATAGATTTAATACTAGTGGCTTATTTGTATTTATAATAAGCCACAGTATTGTTTGTACTGTTTGTTCAATCAATGTATTGTATAATTAAACAATACCATTTAATATGTTTAATTGTTTATTCCCCAGTACTCTTCATTACATATGTAACATATGTAATGAGGTCACTGGAGTGTGTTTTTGTTGATTTGGGTGTACCTGAGTGACTGTGGAGTCCGCGTGCCAAGTTTTGGGAGCCTGTGAGGGGCTTGATGCTTGCGCGGGGGCTTATATCCCAACTTTGACGCGGGCTTTCAGTCACGCGGTTTGAACTTGAAGTTCTGCGGACTGCGGTACGCGGGGTTTGAGTAAAACACGGTGTATTTACACTATCTCCCCCAATTTACACAACACCTTATTTCCGTGACTGGAAATGGGGTTTAAGCATATGTATATATATATATAAGCATTAATTAATGCAAGTTCCTTTTTGTTAAAGGTACTTGCTAATTATTCTTTGCTAATTTACATAGTGAAGGAGTGAGAATTAGGGGTACCTGTGAGTGAGGTACCCCAGGTTAAATTTAGTGTAGATTTAGAATATCAAATAATATTCTAAATATTATTTGATATTCTATATTTTTTTATAATAATTTTGTGGTAAACTTGTGACAGGTTGCTCTGTCATAGTAGCAAGCTGACAGTCAAAGACTCTTGGAAATCTTCAAATACTCTTTGACAGAAACAAGATCTGGCAATCCTCGCTTCCAACATCCTCAACGAACTCAATCAACTTCGAGGCAACATGAATATTTGACGAACCGATTACGAACCTCAACTCCCTCCTACAAAGCCCCAACAGTCAACTCCAATGGATATTGACGCCATAAATACAAATTCAGGTTTCTCCTTTCCTCTCTATCGCTCACTTTGTGTTAAGAACAAACTTTGTCAGCGCTGCCACAAGACTTACGACTCTAGCCATATCACCAATCGGTCATGCCCAAACACCGAAGTATCAATGAAGGAGAAAATTGATCTATTCACCAAGCTTAACTCTCGAACCCAGACTATAGCTCAAGTCAACTTATCAGCAATCAATCTGACCCCATCCAACGAAAACTGGGACAATTTTAATCCGAACTCCCAGATGGACCAAATGATGTTTGAATTTGATGAGAATGGATATCCCATCAATGAGGGCAAGTCTTGTTTCTCTATCTTTGCCATTAATCCTTCCATCATTCCCCCATTTCCCCAAACCACAGCACCTGCTCGACTAGTTATCCCAATACAATTATTCCAATCCAATTCCCCTCCAATCACCGCCATGGCACTCGTTGAGTCAGGGGCTGGCGGATCATTCATTAGCAGCGAATTTGTGAGAAAAAATGACCTACTTCTAACACCTCTATCATCCCCATTTTCGTGTAGGAGTTTTGATGGATCCCCAGCCTCCTCAGGAGATGTTACACACTACTGGCGTGGCCGAATGATCAGCACCGACTCCCACACCCAGACACGGACTACACCCATTTGTTTTCATGTTATTTCTCTTTCCTCTGTTGATGTGATTTTAGGCCTCCCTTGGCTCAAGGCAAACTTGGCTTGGGTCGGTGGACCAAGGGGCCAACTTGTATTTTCTTCTACTAATAATCGTATTTCTCCACTCCCTATCACCGTCAATTCGTTAAACACATCACCTACCACTAATAATCTAACTCTTAAGCCAGAAGAAATATTGTTTCTTCCATCTCCACTTCATTCCTTTTCTGATGTTTTCACGGTAAACAGTCTTTTGCCGTTGCCGCCTGTTTGTCCTCAATTTGATCTGAAGATTCAACTTAAGGAAGGCTGTACTCCTCCATTTGGAGGATTGTGCAATCTTAGCGAGAGTGAGCGTCGACAATTACGTGAGTACATCGACGAAAATCTTAGTAAGGGATTTATCCGGTTATCATCTTCACCGGCAGCAGCGCCCATATTTTTTGTAAAAACAGAAGGCAAGGATGATCGACCTTGCGTTGATTATAGAGGTTTGAATGCTATCACAGTTTGTGATAGCTATCCAATCCCAGTGTTATTGCTTCTATTGAATAATTTGGCGGGATGTAAATACTTATCAAAGATAGACTTAAAATCTGCATTTAACTTATTAAGAGTCACCCCAGGACAGGAGTATCTAACGGCTTTTAGGACCCCATGGGGACTTTTCGAATATACAGTCATGCCTTTTGGTCTGGCCAACGGGCGTTGATAAACGCACGCCAAGCGCGCATGCCAACACCAACCCGCACGCCAAAAAAATTTGGCGTGCGGGGCCTACACGCATTTTTTTTTGGGCGTGTAGGGTCTACACGCCAAAAAAAACGGGTGTGTGGGAACCACACACCATTTTTGGCGTGCGGGTCTCACACGCCAATTTATTTTGGCGTGTAGACCCTACACGCCAAAAATAATTGGCGTGTAGGCCCCGCACGCCAATTGTTTGGCGTGCGCTCCCACACGCCAAACGATTGGCGTGTGGGAGCGCACGCCAAACGATTGGCGTGTGGGAGCGCACGCCAAACAATTGGCGTGCGGGGCCCACACGCCAATTGTTTGGTGTGTGGGGGGATATCGCATGCAATATCCCCATACACATAATACATACATGTATTATGTGTATGGGGATATACATATCCATCCCCTCGCTCACGTAATCGAATGGTAGGGACCATTCGATTACGTGAGCGAGCCCGCCGAGTCTGATTCCTTTCAGGAATCAGACCGTCGGTCTGGTTGTTTCCAACCAGAACGACCACGAAATCCTGGGCAAACGACGATCCACCCACCACCACGGACCGATTCAAAAAAGAAGAAATGTGAGTAACAAAAAAAAAAAAAAAAAAAAAAAAAAAAAAAAAAAAAAAAAAAAAAAAAAAAACAAAAACAAAAACAAAAACAAAAACAAAAACAAAAACAAAAACAAAAACAAAAACAAAAACAAAAAACAAAAACAAAAACAAAAACAAAAACAAAAACAAAAACAAAAACAAAAACAAAAACAAAAACAAAAACAAAAACAAAAACAAAAACAAAAACAAAAACAAAAACAAAAACAAAAACAACAAAAAAATAAAAAAACAAAAAAATAAACAAAAAATGAGAGATACAAAATGAGAAAAAAACCCCAAAAAAACCAAAAAAAAGGGATTTTTTGGGGTTTAATTGTTGAGTTGCCTGTTAGTCTGCTACCATGATGTATCACCAGCTGAACCATGACCACTACCAACCAACACCCTGGCAGTCACAAGCGTCTGTAGCCTAGTTGGTAAAGGCAGCACTCTAGCATGTGTCTCAGCTTAGCTGAGGTCGTGAGTTCGAATCTCACCAGACACATCTCCATTTTACAGTCTTTACAGGTTATGAGCCCAGATTCTACCTAAGCGCTACTCGCTTACATAAGAGACTGAATGAAGATGTGAATGCTTCATGTAAGACCAAAAACCCCTCTAAGCCTACATCAAGGTCCCGGGTTCAATTCCCACAGCGGCCACACCTACATGGGTCCAAATCCCCATCCTTCCTTGGGTCACATCCCCACACTTACTGGGTCACATCCCCACACTTAATGGGTCTAATCCCCATACCTCTTGGGTTCAATTCCCACTCTCCACATCATGTAGCAAGGGGGGGTGTTGAGTTGCCTGTTAGTCTGCTACCATGATGTATCACCAGCTGAACCATGACCACTACCAACCAACACCCTGGCAGTCACAAGCGTCTGTAGCCTAGTTGGTAAAGGCAGCACTCTAGCATGTGTCTCAGCTTAGCTGAGGTCGTGAGTTCGAATCTCACCAGACACATCTCCATTTTACAGTCTTTACATTAATTTTGTGGGAGAAAAAAATCCCACAGGCCCAGGGCTCCAAGACCCAACTGGCCCAAAGACAGGGCCCAATGGCCATAAGAAGGGGCCTGCCTCTGCCCATCACCTCCAGTGGGCCCACAGGCCCACTTTGATGCTCCAAAGGGGCAATAAAACATTCAAAGGGGCCATTCAAACCCCCCAGGCAGCTCAAAGGGCCCCGTATAAGCCCCAGACGCACTCCATCCCCCCCAAAAGTGGCCCAATGGGCCCATCTCAAACACATTCATTCCCCCACATCTCTTCCAATTTTTTTTAAAAAAAATTTTTACCATAGATAGTAACACCTGCTGACATACTCTCCCATTCAAATGCTAACAGATTCCGCACAAATCACCAATTTGACTTCAACAATCAACAATGCCTTCACATCAGACCTGTGAACTAGGACGTGAGATTCATTCCTTTATTTTGTGTATAATATAAGTAGCTGGCTCACTGTCATGCGACCAACCCAACGTACAGATGGGGATTTGGTTGATCGAAGCGCAAAGGGAACTGGAGGATGAGTCAAAGCTATTCTTCGAAGCAACTCGAAGATATCTTCAAGTCGAAGTAATTCTCGAAGATAACTTCGAGACTAGCTTCGAAGATGCGCTGTGAGTAATAAGTACTGGGCTCAAATCAGACTCGGATTTAATCAGGGTGATGACTGATTAAGGAAGGTAACGTAAAACAATATTATATTAATTAAGTGAGGAAAAGGGAATGTAGAGAAAAGTACAGTTGCTTTTATAGGCAAATATTGACATGATGCTTTCGTGAAGATGCGTAAGGAAAGTATTTACTCGTAGTTAGAGTTACACGAGTGATTTGAAAAGAAAGTCAAATGAAAGCATAATCGATGATATGACAATTAATTCAAAGATACAAGACAGAGATTCCCAGGTGATGTAATTGGTAAGTGCAAGGCTTGATTGAAAGGTTTAAGCGCCAAGCTGAGAGTCGAGGCATGCGAGCTAGTCCGAGTAAGGTTATTGGGTAAGCGTCGAAGAGCCGTCGAATCACCGGAAAGGGAAATCTTCAAATCAGGGACCGGATTGGATAATGAGTTTGGATGAGTGTCCCGTTGATTAGGTGTCACGCATTTGGTCCTTTGAAAGTTCGAAACTGAGTGTTGCATTTGAAGTTCGATGCATATGGAAATGCTGAGCCGGGTTTGGCTGAGACTGATAGTTGCAGCGTGACACTCACTCCCACCCACCCTCCCACCATTACACAGGTTTGGATCTCTGGGAAAAATGCACAGAGCTGGCGCAGCACCCTGCGTTGAAACCAGATGAACGTGAAAACCTGGAGAATTGGGCCTCCAAAATAAAGGCTGAATACGAGCAGTCAGACGATGAGAATGAACAGGTCTCCAGAACCCCGGCCCCGGCTAGAAACACCTTAGGCGCCACTAGGCCTGCTCCACCACAGTCCCACCCCCGCCCTGAATTTGCAACCAACTCAATGGCATACTTATATGCACACACTCCTGATCACCTACCTCCAGCAACCAACCCAATCCCCACCCTCAATCAATTTGCAAACCAAATAAACAAGGATGTTCAATATGGCCAGCCCAACACAACAAACCCAGCTGATGGATCCCCACGTCGAAGCAGAGAGATGCGGACAGATGTTGAAGGCCACAAGACAACCCTCAACACCTTTGGCCAGTCTTTCTTTCAAAGCGTACAAACGGCCCAACAACTCATTGGCCAGAAGTCCTCCAAAGCCCCCAATGCGGACGGGAGACGAGAAATTAACAATCCAGCCATCCGGGACAGCTCTGAAGACCCTGACGCAGAGGGTGAAACAGATGACTCTGAAGATGGTGCAGAAGACCAGCAAGTCCTCCAATGATTCCTTCATGGACGTCCCAAACCTACCTTCCACCAGGAGCCAGTCCATGAACCGGTGCCACAACAAACCCGATGTCGCTATGACATGGTATGAATTGAAGATCCTACGGTTGAAGACCCTACGAGCAAAAAGGCGCGCCTGGACAACTCTGCTTCTTCTTCTAAAAATACAGGCCCCATGTATAATTTCTTCATCCCTCATCCCACCTCTCACGAATTCATCACTGCGCAATCACTGCAAGGCCTCAGAATTCCACGGAACCCCCCTGTTGCTGGGCCATCAACAGTCAAGCCACCAACCCAAAGACCACCGGGCGAATCAATTCCTCCTCCCCCTGTCCTGACGCCTCCTTGTAAGTCACTCCCCATTGCTTATGCACACCCATCTTGTAATTAACATCCCTCCTTTGCGCACAGCTATGGGTCTATTTATCCCTGGCCCAATGCTTCCAAAAGCATTGGCAGATGATTTGAATGAAAATTTGGCGGGTGGAATTGTGTGGTCACACCGTTCAGCCGAGAAAATGATTGAAAACATAGCATTCATCCTCACACACCTCCCCTCAATGGTCACGCCACATCCAACGATGCCACAGGAGTTCAGCCGAGTTGTTTGGAGGGAAGTGGATACACTTCTGAAGGCATGCAAATCTGGTAATTAATCACTTTTTTCTCACTTGTTCATACATCACAAAGGCTGATATTTGTGTTGTATGCAGAGAGAATTCTTAACCCCACTTGACCTGGTGCTCTCTCTCTGATAACTCCTGAAGTTGTCAACATGGCACAGCTCGAGGCTTCCCAGGAGAACCGGAAGGCGCCGCTGTCCAAACGTGTCCAGACCCACACACTTGCGGCGAATCTGGCCTCATACTTTTCTCCAAGTGACCACGCTTATCTAGGGCTTAAAAGTGCTTTGCAAGACTTCTGGGCCCTTCGACACATGGAGCAACAGGGCAGTGAATGGCAGCCTCTCCCCCTGGACAAATCTTTGGTGCATACTGCCCATCTTGCATTCCAACAAACTTATGAAAACCTTGGAAGTCACGCAAAGGATGGATCAAGCCCCCAACCAAACACCTCTGGTCTCAAGGTCCTTGGTCTATACTTCACGGGAGCTATGTCAGCCTTGTGTTACATCTGCGGTCTCCTGGCACCAACAAGACCAAAGTATAAAAAGCTTGATGAGTGGTCAACATTAAACACGCGGGAGCAAATGCGGATGCTTGCTGGTCTCCTGGTTTTTGGTCCAACAACCGCCTTTGTCACTAACAAATACGGGTCCAAACGTCCGACTACTTCAAATGCTTTGGCCATATTGGAATTTGGCGCCAATATTCTGAAACATAAGTTCGATAGTGGTAATACTTCTGTGATGCCTCACGGGACTTTGGATAACCTCCGATTATACTTTCTCAACTTTTTGTGCTCCATGGGATTTAACCGGATTGGTCATGATGGTTTGCCAATGGTTGATTGGAAAAAAACCCATGAAGAGTTTCACAAATGCTTTTCTATTCAAAACCTCCAAATTTTGTTTTCCCAAGATATAGAAATAGCTGTAGCCAACTACCACTTCTGATATATGTACCGGGGGTTGTTTTTTCTTTGGTTTCCCTTTTATTTCTCATTCACATGCCCTTGAGTTGTAATTTCCACCACTGTCTTGCTCATCCACTTGAATGAAACATCAGACTTAAGTGTTTTTTGAAATGTAACCCAAACAGAGTATTATTAATAGGCATCCAAGGAGTACTCATGTGGGTTTGTGGTTTCTACCTTATTGAAGGTAGGTTGTGGCCAATTCTTGATGATATATCAGCATTAAACTATAGATTATCCAGAATTGGGCTATTGGGATTCCTTAGTGGTATCATAATTATTATAGGGCATTAAGGAACAAACCCTGTTTTTCCGCGTTTACACACAGTTCACACAGTTTTACGCAGCGGCAACCTCAAATTTGCTGCGCAGCACACCCGGTTTTCCGCTTTTAAACTCTTTTTTTTTATTTATTTTTTTGCAGGCGGATTTTGATTTTTTTGCAACATTTTAAAAATGTCTAATATACTTCCAGGGGTGTAGAAATTTATGGTATTTTTTATTTCCCAAAAAAACAATGTCTTCTATTTTTTTTTGCCCATTACATGTCAGTTCAGGAATGTAATTCAGGCGTATATTCACCATTTGTAAGCATTTTCTAGCTGTTATCAGTAGTGTTGATAACAATGTCTCTTTCTTATACGTATTATTTGTGTGCACATTCTTAGTCTGTACTAATGTCTCTTTGTTGTTAATGACATTTATTATTTATTAATAAATTATTAACTTGCAATTATGTCTCTTGCTTTTTATTTTATTTATTTATGGTATTCATTTCATTTATTCTAGGGCATTAATAAAAAAACCCAGTTTTTCCGCGTTTACACCCAGTTTTCTGCGCAGCTGCGGCTGCGCAGTGCACCCAATTTTCCGCATTTACACCCGGTTTTTGTTTATTTAATAAACAACATGTAACACTCCAAAGCATCATGCAATGTACCATACCTCTGTGTATAATTGTATTTCCATTTCTTTGTCATGGAATCTGATAAGAAGTTAATTTTAGAATCAGTATTTGTTTCCAATGAATTCTTCACCCTCTAAAGTGTATGAATCCATTTAAAAACTCCCTGAATATCTTGAAAGACAGACGTGAAGGTGTTTGGAAATAAATTGAGTCCAAAAATCATAAAAATCCAAGCAGTGACTTAAAAAAAAAACTGTTAGTCACATTAAATTCTACACCCCTGAACGTGCTTTAAAAATGTTTAAAAAAATGTTAAAATGTTGAGAAATCCTGGAAATTAAGCTGTGAGGATTTTTTATGAAAAAACCGGGTGGATTGGCCAAAAAAAATGGAAGACATGGTTTTTTTGCAAAATAAAAATTACCATAAAGTTCTAAACCCCTGTAAGTATGAGAAATAAATTTAAAACTTTGAAAAATAATGAAAATCCGGTCGCAAAAAATTAAATTAAAAAAAAACCGGGTGGATTGGCCAAAACAAATAGAAGACACAGTTTTTTTGCAAATTAAAAATTACCACAAAATTCTACACCCCTTTAAGTATAATAAATAAATTTAAAATTTTGATAAATAATGTTTACTTGTTTTAATTATTTAAAATGCTGCCCTCCATATTTTTGTTTTGTTTTGTTTTGTTTATATTCCTTGTTTTAATTGTTTATTTTATTTGTTTTAAATAAAATATCGAATGAGGATGATTGGGGAGGTCACGCGCATCAAATGCCGCGCGCCACATGCTATTTGCTTAAAAATTAACAATTAAAAAAAACTGGTGTAAATGCGGAAAACCGGGTGCACTGTGCAGCCGCAGCTGTGCAGAAAACCGGGTGTAAACGCGGAAAAACTGGGTTTTTTGATTAATGCCCTTATTATATTAAAGGCCCTTTTATTAATATTAATAAAATATTAACTTATCATTGTGTATGTGTCATTTGTTATTGTCACATCTTATAAGTATTATTTATTATCATAGAGTAACCTGAATTATTCATGTGTTAGTTAATCAATGTATTATTAATTTAAGTATATTATTTATTGTAAAGATTGATTGTAGTTTAATCATACTATATTATCACTCTATTATTTATTATCACAGAGTAGCCTGAATTATTCATGTGTTAGTTAATCAACGTATTATTAATTTAAGTATATTTAAATTAAGTATATTATTTATTGTAAAGATTGTAGTTTAATAATACTATGTTATCACTTCTTAAAGTCATAATGATGAATTAATAATACTAATAATATTTACTAGAGATCTTAAAGGAATAATATTAAAGAATAATAAGAATGGTAAATATTAATAAGGATAATAATAATTAGTGTTACTTGCAGTAACTTGGTACATTTAATCATTTAGGGATCAAAGAGTGAAGAGTAGTGGAAGGGGAAACACAGTCTAGCCAAGAAGCTGCTGGGCTCTTGTGAAATAACCGGGAGACTTTAGGGAGAGGAAAGGGAATCGTGGGGGTTATCACACGTATCCAATGATTATCATTGAAAAATGATAAGAAGAGGGCTGGCAGCGGTTTAGGGTCCGGGGGACCTGTGGCGGGAATATATGTGGTGCTCCCGCCCGTTCTGCTGAGGAAGACAAATGGCCGGTTATACGCATTGGCCAGAATCGGTCCCACATCCAACTTGCTCATCCATTTGTTCATGGGGACTGATCCACATGGGTCAGTCACCTGAACACATCCGTAAGCGCGGTCGAATTCTGAAGGCCCCCCAAGGTATCTTGTCCAATGTGCCTTGTTCTTTTCCATCTCTTCTAACACATCCTTTCGCACTTGGTACCACCCATTGGCCTTAGCGTAGGGACCCTCTGGTCTATCTGCTGCCAATGCATGTGCCACACATGCATAACCACAGTTCCCATCACCTGCAGGGTTATAAGTGGAATGCAGGTATGTTAAGATCCATGGTGGAAGCTCCTCCTGACAAGAATGATGAGAAGTCGGTTATCAGTCAGAGTCAGTGCATTCCTCCTTGTCCGTGTCAAGCTTGAGTCACTCACTGCAACATCAGGGTTGGTATTCCCCTGTCTTGTTCGGCCAGCCTTGGGTGCAACCTCAGCATCTACATGCCGGTCCTATGAAACATACAATGGAATCAGACCTTGATAATCTAACGTCAAAGTTATAGTACTTACCTTGGCTGTGGGGGGTGAATGTAGCCTGGCCTCACCCTGCAACTGATCATGAGAGCTTGAGGCTTTTCTTGAGGCTTCTGGAGGTGACAGCTGCTTTTCCTCAACCTGCATCTCAATAGATGAGGAGGAATCCACTGGGGGATCAGGTTCTTCATCTGATTCCCCACCTTGTGCGTCAGATTCTGCGACTGATTCCCCATCTGTGGCATCAGATTCTTCTTCCAATGCCCCATGTGGGGCATCAGATTCTTCATCTGATTCCCCATCTGGGGCATCAGAATCTTCATCTGAAACTGCATCTGCAGAATCAGAATCTTCATCTGTTACACCATCCATACTACCATACTTGGGCTGCCACGTTTCCTTGCGCCGGGATGTTCCTGAACTGGAAGACCCCCAATTCCGTTTCCCAATAGTGAGGCTGCCAACTCGTGGGGGGTGATTTCTCTTGACTGCTTAGTAAGTCCATCAGTTATCAGCCTCTTAAAAAGACATGCAATAAAGTTGCTTACGCATGAGTGTCTCCACACTGGGTAGCTCATCCAGGTCCCCAGAGGAAGAAGCTGAGGTGTCCAATGGAGCCTGCACCCGCTTGGACTGTTGCTTACCCCCTTTTCCTTTTGATACACCGGCCTTCTGTCTTGCTTTCCTTGCCTGCGCCTTTTGGATTTGCGCTTCCACAATTTCCGCATGGTTGTCATCGCGCTTTTGAACTCGCCCACTACCCTTTCTCTTCTTCCACGGCCTTTCCAGTATGTGTTTCACTCGGATAGGATCAGGCTCTGCAAGCGGAACCACGTGTGTGTTTGCATGGACCCTTCGTAATTTTTTCATTGTTGCTTCTAACTCCGAGGGGTGGTGGGAAGCCAAGATCTCCTGCTTGAAATCCTCAAAATTGTTGTCAAAGTCGTACAGTGGTTGATCAAGAGCCTGCAATGAACATAGATGAAGATTAGCTAGGAGGGACATGAACAAGTCATACATCAGGAGGACTCACTGGACCGTCAGGGTTATAGGCCAGATGCCACTGGACATGGAAATCAGAAGGCTCCACATCTCCCTTCCCCTGGACCAAACATTCAATAGTGTGCGAACACGGAATGCCCAAGCCAGCCTGGAAATTACCTTTGCATTGAAGGCTGGGATCCCCAGGCTTGGATTTCTTCATCTTGATGAACTTGTTGTACTGAGACAAGGCCAACTTGAGCGCATGACAGGATATTTTGCAGCTGAGGGACTTGAAGGCATTTGGTAGTCCGGTTAATCCCTTCTGTAACTTGTGCGCCAGGTTTGTGTGGGCTGTGTCAAGTTGTCGGTCCACTGCTGCAGCAATTGTAATGAAAAGTGTTGCAAAGTCGCACCTAGCCGATGTCACATAGGTTTTCAGCCAGCTGTGGGCAGATTCACATCGTGACGAAGTCAGATTTCCTAGATGGGGTGTCATTCCGGCCCACGCATTCATGAACTTGTGTCGCTCGCTCCAGACGTTCTTGTACAGGTATTCGTAGACGTTAGTTCGAGTGACTAGGTACCGTGTCAGTTGAGCCCACTTTGAGTTGCAGGTGTCCTCATTGGGGGCATGTGCGACCTCATGCCAGAGCCTCATGAATTTGGCCCATTCTTCGCCATCGCCAGCAAAGGCTTGCTTGCAGTTTGTCACAATGTTCCGATTGATGTGCCACATGCACAAGTTCGCGGTTGCATTCGGAAAGTGCTTTGAGATAGCATTACGCAGTGCCGATTCCCTGTCTGTCACAAAGACCTTTGGCGCGTGGTCAGCGTCCCATATAGATCTATGGGTATCACACAGGCACCGGAGTACAGTCAGTTTCTGATGAGAATAGGTGATTAGTCAAATATACCACCCACTTCAACTTATCAAGAGCCCATGAGTAGGCCTCGTTCTTCTCATTTTGCATCAAACAAAAACCAATTGAAAAACTGTGATTGGTTGCAGTTTGGCCAACCACATGCAGCAGGGGGTAGTTTTTCAGGTTCGTCTTGTAAGTGCAGTCAATGTTGACCACATGGTGGAACCTGCGAGCAAGAAGCAACGATCCTGGGTGCGCAAACCACAAGTAAAGGAGCTTGCCGTCTGTATCGTAAACGTCCTCGTGTGTCCAATTGGATTTGTTGAGGCAACGTAGGAGGTACTCGATTGGGGTGTTGCCAGCCCTCTTCTCTGCCCTCAGTGCCTGCTTTGTGTTGTATATCGTCCTGTTGGTTACAAACCTTCCCTCACTGCTAGTAAGGAGTCTAGCGATTGCCTGGGGTTGCATTCCAAGAGACGATAAGCGATCAACCTCAGTTTGGCCTTCGACAGAGAGCTTCTTGTGGATGACTACATGTTCCAGATCGATTGGACCATGATTGTGCTCAATCGTCTTTCGGCATCGGAGTTCCCATGGTGCATCCTTGAGTTTTACTGAAGTCGGTTTGTGGCCAGATATTTTGAAGCAGCACCCCAGTCGCTTATTCCTAGATTCTCAAAACCGGATAGCATCAACTGAGGTTTGGTCTTCCCCGGCAACTGTGCATGCAAAGTAGATGTTCTTGTCCCGCTTGGAAGCACAAACTTTCAGAGCGTAACCATGCTCGTGGGCCCATGTGGTGACAAAGTGTTTGAGATCAGTGACACATGTGAAAAGGAATTTGGGTGGTGCATCCATTGCATCTGGAAACACAAGCAGTTCAGCCAGTCTGCCTCAAGTGGGTGAATTAAGAAACTAGAAGAACTTACTGCCAACTGAATAATCATAAGATTGTACATCTTCAGATTTCATCAACACTTTATGCGGTTGATTGGCGGCGGGTAACATTGCGGGGGCCAGCGGTGAAATTCCTAAAGGATTGAGCGGGTATACTGGAAGATTGACTAGGTAAACATTAGGTCTTGGTAAGATGAAAACAAGGTGGAGAAATATTTGAAGACTCACCTTCAGCCACAGTTTGAGGGACTTGAGGGCTGAAAGTTGCAGGGGGAAATGGTTGAGGGCTGGGTGGTGCAGGGTGATACCCGCCGGGAGATGTAGCCGTGACGCTTGGGTATTTTACTGGGAGATTGTGCAGGTAAACATTAGTTCTTGGTAAGATGATAACAAAGTGGAGAAGTATTTGAAGACTCACCTTCAGCCACAGTTTGAGGGACTTGAGGGCTGAAATTTGCTTGGGGAAACAGTTGAGGGCTGGGTGGTGCAGGTTGATACCCGCCAGGAGATGTAGCCGTGATCCTTGGGTATTTGACTGGGGAATTGAGTAGGTAAACATTAGTTCTTGGTAATATGAAAACAAAGTGGAGAAGTATTTGAAAACTCACCTTCAGCCACAGTTTGAAGGACTTGAGGGCTGAACATTGCTGGGGGAAACTGTTGAGGACTTGGTTGTGCAGGTGGCCAAATTTGAGGGCTAAATGGCGCAGAGGAGTTTATTTCCCCCAGAGATGGCTGCATATCTTGCATGACAGGTATTGAAGGGATTTGATTTGTCTGCGGCGGAGCAGGCACTGATGGTTGGCCAACAGGGAAATTGTGAGAGGTTGGCGGGCCTTGGAAGTGAGTGGCTCCAAGAGTGAATGGGTTGGCCGGGTGGGACATTGGTTGGGGTCCCGGCTGCCAGTAGTTTGAGATTTGTGGTGCTTGATGGGATTGCGGAAACGGATGGGATGGTGGGGCTTGAGTTATATGAGGTGGTGCGTAGAGGGCTGGCTGAGCCAGATAGGATGGTTGGGCTGGATCAAGCTGATAGGTAGAGGCTGGAGGTCAATTGTGATAGTGGGTGAATTGAGGCAATTGTACCTCATATGGGCGGAACACAGGCTGTGCTACTGGGTGGGCTGGGGGGACAGGGTTTGGCTGGATTGCCAGTCTGTAGTTGTTGTCTTTGAAGCTGTAGGTGGCTGGGTGGGCTGAGGGGACAGTAAGGGGCTGGGGGGCTTGGCCATATTGGTGGCTTGGGTAGCCATAGTTGGTTGCTAGGTGGCCTGATTGATTGATTGGAGCTGCAGGTTGGCCAAGCATGTGTGAATTTCCATACGCAGAGATTTGATTTTGATACATGTTGCCAAGTGGGGCGTGAGGGTGATGGTTGGGGTCGACCTCATAGAATCCGTATGGGCGTGGAGGCTGATTGCTTGCGGAGTTGTAATCACCTGTGTGAGACATCTTTTGCTGCTGATTTGGTGATTTGTGCGGAATCTGTTAGCATTTGAATGGGAGAGTATGTCAGCACGTGTTACTATATTTACGGTGAAAAAAAAAATAGAAATAGGAAGAGATGTGTTTGGGATGGGCCACTTTTGGGGGGGATGGAGTGCGTCTGGGGCTTATACGGGGCCCTTTGAGCTGCCTGGGGGGTTTGAATGGCCCCTTTGAATGTTTTATTGCCCCTTTGGAGCATCAAAGTGGGCCTGTGGGCCCACTGGAGGTGATGGGCAGAGGCGGGCCCCTTCTTATGGCCATTGGGCCCTGTCTTTGGGCCAGTTGGGTCTTGGAGCCCTGGGCCTGTGGGCTTTTTTTCTCCCACAAAATTAAACCCCAAAAAATCCCTTTTTTTTGGTTTTTTTGGGGTTTTTTTCTCATTTTGTATTTCTCATTTTTTGTTTATTTTTTTGTTTTTTTAATTTGGGCATTAATAAAAAAACCCGGTTTTTCCGCGTTTACACCCGGTTTTACGCAGCGGCGACGTCCAAATTGCTGCGCAGTACACCCGGTTTTCCGCATTTACACCCGGTTTCTTTATTTAATTTTTTGCGGGCGGATTTTCATTATTTTTCAAAATTTTAAATTTATTTATTATACTTACAGGGGTGTAGAATTTTATGGTAATTTTTATTTTGCAAAGAAACTATGTCTTCTATTTTTTTTGGCCAATCCACCCGGTTTTTTTTTGATTTATTTTTTTGCGGGCGGATTTTCATTATTTTTCAAAGTTTTAAATTTATTTATCATACTTAAAGGGGTTAAGAATTTTATGGTAATTCTCATTTTTCAAAAAAACTATGCCTTCTATTTTTTTGGGCCAATCCACCCGGTTTTTTTTAATTTAATTTTTTGCGGGCAGATTTTCATTATTTTTCAAAATTTTAAATTTATTTATCATACTTACAGGGGTTTATAATTTGATGGTAATTTTTCATTTTGCAAAAAAACTATGCCTTCTATTTTTTTTGGCCAATCCACCCGGTTTTTTTTAATTTAATTTTTTGCGGGCGGATTTTCATTATTTTTCAAAGTTTTAAATTTATTTATGATACTTACAGGGGTTTATAATTTGATGGTAATTTTTCATTTTGCAAAAAAACTATGTCTTCCATTTTTTTTGGCCAATCCACCTGGTTTTTTCATAAAAAATCCTCACAGCTTAATTTTCAGGATTTCTCAACATTTTAAACTTTTTTAAAGCACTTTAAGGGGTGTAGAATTTAATGTGACTAACGGTTTTCCTTTTAAATCACTTGTTGAATTTTTATGATTTTTGGACTCAATTTATTTCCAAACACCTTCACGTCTGTCTTTCAAGATAGTCAGGGAGTTTGTAAATGGATTCATACACTTTAGAGGGTGAAGAATTCATTGGAAACAAATACTGATTATAAAATTAACTTCTTATCAGATTTCATGACAAATAAATGGAAATGCACTGATACACAGAGGTATGGTACATTGCATAATGCTTTGAGTGTTACATGTTGTTTATTACATTTATTATTTATTCATAAATTATTAACTTTGTTACATTTATTATTTATTCATAAATTATTAAATTGCAATTATTAATAATTTATGAAGGCATAGTTTTTTTGCAAAATGAAAAATTACCATCAAATTATAAACCCCTGTAAGTATGATAAATAAATTTAAAACTTTGAAAAATAACGAAAATCCGCCTGCAAAAAATTAAATTAAAAAAAACCGGGTGGATTGGCCCAAAAAAATAGAAGGCATAGTTTTTTTGAAAAATAAGAATTACCATAAAATTCTTAACCCCTTTAAGTATGATAAATAAATTTAAAACTTTGAAAAATAATGAAAATCCGCCCGCAAAAAAATAAATCAAAAAAAAACCGGGTGGATTGGCCAAAGAAAATAGAAGGCATAGTTTCTTTGCAAAATAAAAATTACCATAAAATTCTACACTCCTGTAAGTATAATAAATAAATTTAAAATTTTGAAAAATAATGAAAATCCGCCCGCAAAAAATTAAATAAAAAAACCGGGTGTAAATGCGGAAAACCGGGTGTACTGCACAGCAATTTGGACGTCGCCGCTGCGTAAAACCGGGTGTAAACGCGGAAAAACCGGGTTTTTTTATTAATGCCCTTTATTTTTATTTTATTTTTATTTTTTTTTCGGATTTTTAGACTCGCCGTTTTTTTCGATTGGATCGGTGAGCGGTGGGCGGTGTTTGTTGTGGTTCTGGTTGAAAAAAACCAGGACCATAAGCGAGCCCCAGTCCGGAAACAGACTCGGGCTTGCTCACGTAATCGAATGGGCCCTCCCATTTGATTACGTGAGCGGGGGATTTGTATATCCCATACACATAATACATACATGTATTATGTGTATGGGATATACACATCCCCCGCTCACGTAATCGAATGGGAGGGCCCATTCAATTACATGAGCGTGTGGGACCCGCACGCCAAACAATTGGCGTGCGGGGCCTACACACCAATTATTTTTGGCGTGTAGGGTCTACACGCCAAAATAAATTGGCGTGTGAGACCCGCACGCCAAAAATGGCGTGCGGGGCCTACACGCCCTTTTTTTTGGCGTGTAGACCCTACACGCCAAAAAAAAAAGGCGTGTAGGCCCCGCACGCCAAAAAAAATTGGCGTGCGGGTTGGTGTTGGCGTGCGCGCTTGGCGTGCGTTTATCAACGCAACAGCAACATTCCAGCGATTTATACAGTATGTATTACGGGAATATATCGACGTTTGTTGTTTTGTCTACATTGATGATATACTAATCTTCTCCAAAACAGAGGAAGATCATTCAAATCACCTCAAATCTATCTTAAGCAAATTACAAGAATTTTCTCTCAAAGCATCACTGAAGAAATGCCAGTTTTTTCAAACTGAGGTACAGTTCTTAGATTTCATAGTAACAGCCGACGGTCTTTGGATGGATCCAAAGAAATTAAATACCATTCTTCAATGGCCTCTGCCTGAAACTCTCAGAGGACTTCAACGTTTTTTTGGGGTTTTGTAATTTTTATCGACGTTTTATTCCCCATTTTTCAGATATAGCAGGCGAGCTTACACAGCTAACAAAGGAGTCGGTCTTTCAATCCGAATTAATGAAACTACCGGGACCATTATGCTCATTCCAGCGGTTACTAAAGGCATTTTCAACAGCACCTTTACTATCTCACTTTTCATTTGCAGCGGATAGGGTGGTACACGTTGACAGCTCAGGCCACCAGGAAAAAAAAAGTTGGAACCTCCATGGAGGTGACTTCTCTATATCCCCCACTTATCCCACCTCTATCTACTATGTATCCTTGGTGTGCACCAATGTTATCTCCATGCCTATCTACTATGTATCACCAATGTATAATGATACATCAGAGGAGTTTTCAAAAAAAATTCAAAAGATCCAATTGTTTTTATAGAAATTTCTGAGGCAAGAAATTCTTTTTATTACAACCAATGTTTAATCAATGAGAGCTCATAATAAAATCAAACAAATTATAATTTGTGAAATGGAGACTATAGTTTGATCTTGGATGAAAATTATATCCAACCATGGTTTATCTATTACTAAAGTTCTTGGAAAACATGACCATAGAACTCTGAAATAAGCCAGTTATATTTGAAAAGTGCATACATCACCCCAGGAGATCCACCACCCCCACTGCCAACACCTTGGAAGCTGAATTTCTGATATGTACAAGCTTCAAAATCCAAAAAAAAAACATCAAGTAGCTTGATCAAGTGAAATTCAAGGTTTCAAAAATATTCTTTACAACATGGCTAACATGAACTCCTTGTGGTTTTCAACTCTGGTACAATTGTTGCACAGTCATTCAACCACAACTAATATTTTATTTTGTATAAATTTGATATTTTGGGATTAAACATGGAAATAAAACCAATCTTGATAATCAACTTGAAGTAAACAACATGATTCATTATAAGCCATTTATTGAAAAATTTAAGTTGAAAAATTCAACTTGTCCCGTTGAAAAGGAACAAAATTTGTAATACATATTCCTTGTCTATGTTAAAACCTTGCATTGTTAAGAATGATTCTTTTGTACCCATCAGCTATTCAATTTGAAGCCAATATGGCATTGGTTTCCCCAATTTTTTTACTTCCTCCATGTTCACAAGTTTCAGAAAAACAGTGATATCATATTCTTTTTCCTTCATCAGATTATTTGTAATTATGGTAAGTGCAAGTTGAACTAAGAACACAAGCGTAAAAATCTCCTATCAAAAAGCATCTATGGAACGTGGGCCTTGAATTCTGCAAAAAATCAACAAAAGATTATTCCATTAATTTTGGTGCCACATTGCACATTCATAAATATGTTATATAGATTTTTCTAAAATCAAATTGAATTCCCTAGTTGGAATCAGGAAACACTTTCCAGGTGTAGGATCATTTTTTCCCCCACATATGTTAATATCCATTTGAGAATCACCATTTCAACCTCCTATTAATTCGATATAGACTATATCTCTCATTTCTGTCTCAATAAATTTCAACCTAACACATAATTTAATTGAGACACAACAAGATTTCAGGTGGGGATCAATTTATTTTTTGATTCTCTCTTCAAATCTGCTTAAATGTATCCCTGTCAAGTCCCAAAAAGAATTGTAAGAGAAAAGATGTTATTGATCCTAATGAAATTTGGCCATTCAATTACATGAGAATTTTTAAATATCCACAAAAACAGCTTAAGTCATTTACTTGGAAGCTTCCCGCATGGAAAAGCCCTCTTGGTTATCACATCTCCTGTATAATTTCGTGGTGTTGTTGAAATATGTATACCATCCTGTTTTGGTGTTACTGCTCTGAATCCTAGATTATCCTTAGATGATACTTTAGATAATTTTCAAAAACCATGTCAAGTCCTCCGGTAAGTTATGAAAAATTACTGAGAAAGAGCAAGAAATTGAAAATCATGATGATTGGCTTGATGATATATTTCTTACCATATCTCTTACCAATTAGTTCTGGAAGCCTTCTGATCTCACCTCCTATCATCACACTCTTTTTTTCCAACTAAGACCCAAGATTACTTATTATCAAAGAATGGTTGACACTGGTCTTGTATTTATAGATTACCTTTTCAGCTTCCATCTGTCATTTTATAATATCAACTTTGGTTAGAAATGATTCACATGATTTGAAAAATCTCATTCTTTTTCCATGAATAATCAATAAATTTTGGATTCAAACAAAACAATTTTGCCATATCCTATGATCTTATTTCGAACCCCAATCTTAATTACCCAATTACTCATAAGCCGGCCAGGATTTTCTGTTGTAGATTAAGCCCGCCGGGCTTAAACAGAACCCTTGATTTTCCTTGTTTTCCTGCACATACAATATTTTTTTTTAGTTCAAGCATCCTTAAGCCCGCCGGGCTTAATATCAATGAATTTTGGATTAAAACCAAACAATTTTGATGTATTCTATTATTTTATGCGGGACCCAATCATACTTACCTAGTGACGCACAAGCCCACCAGGAATATCTTTTTTAGATTAAGCCCGCCGGGCTTAAAAACACCCCTGTGCTTCCTTGTTGCCCTACACTCAAAGTCTTTTAGTCAAAGCATTCTTAAGCCCGCCGGGCTTAATATCAATCAATCTGGATTCAAAAAAAAATTGTCCAGATTCTATGATTTTATGTGTTTCCCAAAACTTACTTAATTGGTGAGACATAAAACTGCCACGATTTTCTGATATAGATTAAGCCCGCCGGGCTTAAATCCTAGCTGAGCTTGTCATTTTTGGCCTGACCCTCAATTTTTTCTGGTCCAACCATCCTTAAGCCCGCCGGGCTTAATCACTAAGATGAAGCCCCAGCTCATAATTATACTTTTATGCTACAGTACGAGTGGAAATTTCAGATCTTCCAGGAATTTTTGAAGAGATATTTATCAAGGGAAAATAAAGAGGATGTGGACAGGAATTCTGGATACTAAGACCCGAGTCAGGAGAAAACAAAGAAATAAAGTCCGCTAGGTTGCATTGCAGAAAATTACTCATCCAACAAGAAGTATTGACCTTGAGGAAATGCACTTAGATGAACAGATATTTTGATTTCTATATAAACATTAGGTTTGAAATTTACAAAAACTTTGGGGTCAGATTGTAGGACAGAAGATGGTGGATTACATGCAAATTCAATCTTTATGGGGAGAATTGAGTGACAGGAAGTGAAAGGCGTGATAGATACGGAAACAGAGAAAACAATGAGATATGTGAATGATGAAATTCCAACACTTAGTGAAAATTAAACTCAACTGCAAATTTTTTCATCTGGTTTTTACCTGAATGAAAGGATCTTGAATAACCACATGCAAGCTGCACGCTTCTTGCATAAAGAACCACCCACAAAAATATTTATTTTTGGTTTGATGAAACTTCAATGATTTTGTGTATAAGGCAGCTCAAATATTGCATTAAAATAACTGATTGGACATTTTCAAGGAGAGTGCTTCTCTTTGCACGTGTTATTTTCACTAGCCTTGGGGGGGGTAGGTTAGATCAAACCCAAGACACTTATTTGGTAGAGACCACATGAGAAAATAATGAATTCAAACCTGCAGTATGATATATTTCGAAACTGGATACATATGAGTGGATTCAGATAGCCAGAAATCAGGCATAAAACATATGTATCCCTCTGCTATCCCTTTGATCAAGTGATTGATATATGTTGGATACAAAGTGGAGACAGCGTGGTGAAATACAAAGACCTTGTTTTCCCTGAAGCAAATCCCTCTCAGGCTTCATAAATTATGATCAACTCTGACAAGAAGTTTTTAAATAAATTTTGAAGGGTTATGTGGGTAATACATTACAACTTTGGTTCACAGAAAACCGCCTGAAAAACCTATCCATTCAATTCACTCAGCTTAGATGATAAATTACAAGATATAACTTCCAGGGTATTCCACTTGAGTTTTAATTTCCCCCAGCACCAACTCTACTATAGTAGAAATAAAGATTCCGACCTCTTTTGAATTTTGAAGAACCGCTAAAAAAAGAGGCACACTCTGAGTGATTTCATGTATGATCCAGTATTTTTGAGCGCTTAATATATTCCAAGGAATGATGATATCATATGATATTTACAGAAGATTTCACTGTTTGTGGGTTTCAGTTGGTAACTGAAACTCAACATCAAGAATTTAACCTTACAGGTGAAATCCCCAGGAAATTCAATCACAGAGGAATTAAAAATCCCTCGAATCAATTATACATCTGATAAACAGATAAATTGTGCTGGATGAAACATTTTGATTGAGTATATGCTCAGTTGCTTTGATTTTCATATGAAAAATTTAGAGCTGTTCATTTGGATCATAAACCTCTTATTTGATCCATTTGAAACCATGATTTCTGTGAAATTCAAGCACACTAGCTCTTTGGGCCAAGAAATTTATCTCATGTATTTCATTTCCTCTATCAAAAGTCATCTGCTCTACAGTACTCTTTGGATTTTACTGTTCAGAAGCAATTTCCAGTTTCAGCCTTCTCTATCAACAGATACACAAACTTCAAAGATTGGATAATAAAACCACCCCATAAGCGCCTTGCTTAAATACTCCCATCATCCTCCAGAAAAACCACCAATTGTCAAACTTGAATTACATTTTATTTAGGATACTAAATTGGATACCATATCCCATATATACCAAGCAAGACATTGGTTTCAATTTCTTAAGGAAGCTGTTTTATCATTTGAAGTCATGGTTGATATTACAATCCAGCTGAGCTTGGAGGCCATGATTTGACATAGAGGATATTGTTTGTCCATTGTAACTATTTCCACCAAATTGATGAATCATGGAATTTAATCTCTCAATTTTGCATGGAACAGAGAAACCGCTATTAAGCAGTCCCTGATTCCTTAGTAATTTGGAATACCCATAGAATGCATTTGGATAGAGGTACTTCAGTCATATTTTGGAAAATTTGTGACATTTTACTGAAATTTCTAGCATCAAATTCCATCAGAATCCATGATTAGAAAACCAAACACAGTTTCAGGTCGAAATTGACCAATTTTAACCATTGAAGAACTAAATATGCAGGTCCTGTGGATGATTAGTTGAAGTCCACTCAAATTTAAGCTCTTTTTTTGATGGAATTTTCAGGATAAATATAGAATTACGCCTATTAGCTATGATCAATTCACAATAACCAATATATATTTAATTTATTATCCAGGATTTGGAGTTTGTTGGAATAACTGTTACTAAAATCAAGCTGCATCAGTTTTGACCTGACAGTTGTGAATTGCTTCATTTTATCTTCATTCTTCCCCTCACCATCTTTCACTACAAAGATTGTTCATTTTTCCTCAGGGTATATTGATCAAAAAATCAGGTTTATTGATCAACTTTTCAATTTTTCCCCTTTTTTTTTTTTTTTTTTTTTTTTTTTTTTTTCCTCATGTGGCAGCGTTACCATCCTTATCAGGAACTCCATGTGTAATCAATTGTTTCAATTGTTATCAACTCATTTCCCATTTCTCTGATTCACAGTTTTTGTTGAATTATATTTCTCGGAGTCAAGCGTTGGTTAGATTTGATAAATTTTGATAGGTTAAATTAGATACAATTACAATCAAGTATGTACAGGAGTTTTTACAAAGAAATTATTTATGTACAAGGAAAAATGTGATTATAAATGAGAACTAATTTCCAGGGACCATCTCCGATTTTTTACAAATAAATTATTTATGTACGAGGAAGAAATATGATTATAAATGAGAACTAATTTCCGGGGACCATCTCCTCAAGTTCCTTAACCAGGGCTCTAATGTCAGGTTTTGAGCGCAACTTCAAAGCAGATCTTTGATGCTCGGTGAGGGAGTCAAGCCATTCACAATCAAAGCATGCCTTTGGAAAATTGGATGGTGGTTTGAGCTTGCTTTCAATTGGCAAAGAAACATTCCGACGCTCCCGGGCCGCAGCACTAGAAGGGCCTTTTGGGGTTGCTGCTATCATAGCAGCCTTCAAATCATCAATTTTACGCATCATGCGAGAAATTTTGTGATGTTGCCATGGGATTGATCAAACGGTGCATTTTTTGGGATTTCTTTTTGAATAAGCGATTTGGATCATTTGAGATACTTCATCATTGGTATCATTGTCACTGCATGCGCCTTCAACAATTGGAACAAGGCCCAAAAGCTTTTGATACTTGCTTAAGGTTGCAATTTGGGCGTGTTGTAGCTGCAAGAAAAGTTTGGTTTTTTTAGTCCAGGAATATATTTAAGCAGTCAATTCAATTTTTGCTTACATTAACCAATCTAGAGGTGCGCCAAGCAGTCTTGTCTTGTGATTCTTGTTGACTGTTGGACCACTTATTCTCTTGTTGATACCTGATGAAATTTGTTTAGTAAGGAGAAGTGAATCAATATGATAGGTAAACAAAGCATCAGGAAAAAACTGACCGTCTACTGAGTCGCTGGGTAACATGGAGATGAATGGCATTTTGGATGCTTTCCTCTTTCAGACCTTTGGGAACAATTCCAGTGTACTCTTTGCATTTGACCAGATCAACAAATGTCTTCACGGCCAGATCAAGCAGATGCTCATTATCAGGACTGTTGATTGGTTGGTTGAAAGTTGGGCGGAAGGAATGAACTCCGGCGGCAGTCATCATCCTGCGCATGATGGCCAATGTTTCAGGGGTAGCGGATGGATGACCAGGACCATGAGGATACGGGTAGTCTGGATCACTCAAGAGATCCTCCATCTGATCATCAATATCCATGCGCAATTCCTCTTCATCATGATGAGGTAGAGTTTTGCATTTTGACCCTATCAGGGTGGCGACATGTTGTTGTATCAAGCGCTGAAGATCAAAGTTGAGTTAGCAAGACGTAACATGTGGGGGACAAATGGAGACATACAGTGAATTCCCCTCCTTGTGGTTTTTCATGATCACTAGTCAAATTTCATGAAGTTTATCGGGGATTTACTTACCATTTGAAAAATTATTAATTAAATATATGGAAATACTTCAACTTTGGAGCAGTCATGTGAAAACAAGATACCTCATTGATACATTCTGTTGAAGTGGGGGATACAGTCAAGATACAGTGTTGATATGCTGAGGATAGGTAAGAGATAAGCGAAGGCACCTCCATAGAGGTGCCAACTTTTTTTTCCTGGTGGGCTTTGCAATTGCAGGAGTGCTCAGTCAACCAGATAAGTTAGGCAAGATGCATCCAGTTAGTTTTTTCTCACGAAAATTAACAGAACAAGAAAGACAATGGTCTATATACGACCTCAAACTATTGGCAGTAGTTACTGCATTTGAGGAGTGGCGTGCTTGGCTAGCGGGTACCTCAAACCCGGTTTTGGTTTTTTCTGACCATGCAAATCTGAAGTATTTCATCACAGCTACAACATTATCACCAAAACAGGCCAGGTGGTCGGGATTTCTAGATTCTTTTAATTTCAAACTTATTCATCTTTCTGGTCCTTCTAACCCTGCTGACGCTCCAATTCGACGACCAGACTATGACACTATTTGTTCTTCTTCAACTCCTAATTCTTTAGCAGCACAATTTTGTATTTCATCAATTGAACCGGAGTTTCATTCTTTATCCAAGCATGATCTATACTTCCAACCAGTTTCTTCCACATTTAAGGAGAAGTTGACAGACACTTACTCCCAACTTTCACCGGCAGAAAAAGCACTTTACCTTTTGGAGGATGACCTCTACTGGTTCTGACATCGTGTTTTTGTTCCTCAGACACTACGCTCTATTATCATCAAGGCTTACCATGATGGACCTATGGTAGGGCACCCTGGAATAGCCTGAACTCTTTCATTATTATTAAGGACATTTGATTGGCCTTCAATCAGGAAGGACGTCATCGAGTTCGTTTCTTCTTGTGATTCATGCCAGAGAGTTAGATTTTCGCGACAGGCTCCAACAGGGACTTTACAACCTTTACCTATCCCTACACGTCCTTGGAGTGTGGTAGGAATCGGTTTCATTGTGAAATTACCAAAGTCGCGAAATTTCGACTCCATATTAGTGATAATAGATCATCTCAGCAAGGCAACTCACTTTATGCCTTGTAGAGAATCCATGACAGCCGCTGAATTAGCCAAGGTATTTAGACGAGAGGTCTTTAGGCTCCATGGATTACCAGATTGAATAGTTTCAGATAGAGGTGCAACATTCACTAGTGCATTTTGGAAAGCATTCTTGAAAACTCTCAACATTGAATCGGCTACTTCTACAGCCTACCACCCCCAAACGGATGGACAAACGGAAAAGATGAATCAAGTACTTGAAGATTATCTACGACACTTTGTAAATTATAACCAAACCGACTGGTCTGACAAGTTAGACATAGCAGAATTCTCTATCAATAACTTACATTCCACTTCTTCAGGAGTATCTCCTTTTTTCTTTATCCATGGGTATCATCCACGCTTTAACACAATCACTAACGTCTCTGGAAGATCCCAAGTCAATAAGTTAATTCAAGATTTGCAACAGATCCAGGATAAAGCTTTGACTTCTCTCCAACACGCAAAGGAGAGACAAGCTCATTATTATAACAAGAAACAAAGAGATACACCAGTATTTGCCCCGGGAGAATAGGTTTTACTTTCCCAGAAGAATATCGAAACTCGACGCCCAAACTCAAAGCTAGATTTTAAACACCTAGGACCATTTAGGGTAATTAGGATGGTCGGAGAAAGGGCAGTAGAATTGGATATTGCAGAACATTATCCAAGACTTCACCCTGTTTTTAATGTATCACTATTAACACTTTATAAAGATCCGTCTACTAATCCATTTCGATCCATAGAGATAACACAACCAAATGAGAATTCCACTCCAGTTTCGAATCTGAATTGGAAATTTTTTGGAGAAGTTTTAGATTATCGAACACGCAGAAGAGGATCAGACGAATATTTGATTTGTTGGAAAAATTTGACTACAGCTTACAGCAGAAGCATAAAAGGATGGCAGGCCGAATAAAAATTTGACCTCCTCCAAATTTTTTTTCTTCGCCCTCATCCAAAAATGCAGGCCTGCAGGCCGTGCATGATGCAGGTTATGAACTAAGCAGGCCGCAGGTCTCCCGCGTGCTCGCCAGTGTTATTTGCAAAAGTTAAATCCAGTTTCTGATGGATTTTCCAAGGATTTGCAATCCTGAAAATCTCTCCCATAAGCAATATTCAGCCTTGTCCGGCACGGGCTGTGTTGCCCTTTGCCCATCCCCCATCCCCCCATCCCCCTCCAGCACTCATCCTTCCCTTTCGCCCACCATCAACCATTCCCCCCCCCCTTTCCGCTACCGCCACCGTCCACCCCCCGCCACCTAACTATCATCATAGCCACCACCACCATCCAGCTACCAACCAACCAATCCGCGTTCAATGTTGAACGCAATCCAATTATCCAATCTGTTGGACCCGCAATCACCCATAACGTTGGCCTCTGACCCAGGCCCGATCAACTCCCATTGGCCAGACATGAACTGGTACATGACCGCTTCTCCATCTACCGGGACCGGTCCCAGCCAACACTACCAGTTATCCGGCGCCAAGCATCCTACTTTCTATGTTCCCACCAGATATCTGCCTCCCCCACGTCAATTTGGACCCACCCCAGACTTTGCCAGCCCAACGGTCTACGTTCCTGCAACCAATCATCGGGCAGCACTATCTGTCTTGCCTGATGACACTCAATTCCAAAATCATAATGGTGCGCCTAATCTCTTTTACTCTCATTCTCTCCCAGCGGTTATTCCCCACGGCCTACTGTAGCAACCTAACTAATCAACATTATCTCTCTGCATGGGCAATCAGGATTCCCAACCAACCTAGCCGGCGGACTTCATCCAATTGCAAATCCTGGGCTTCCAAATTACCAGGCTCCCATTGGGGATTTACGTTCAGCCGCACAATCGCCTCGCTATTCACCTGTCTCAACCCAGGTCACCTCTTGCAATACTTCTGGTAGCACTGTCGGCTCATCAGGCTGGGCTCAACATATCAATGGCAACAGCAACCATGATTTGGCCTATCCCTCCGACAAAGATAGTGTGGATCCTGATGATGAAGAGGACAAAAGGGTTGTGACTCCAATTCACATCACGTACGCTGTATACTTTGAGAAGGCATTCACCGATCCGCAGGTGCCATCTACGTTTTTCAAATTATCCACCCACCAATCACTGACCGCCTGGAAGACCAATATCACCGGGTGGAACTTAGTTGACTTCAAGCGTGGGCTCTCCTGCCATCTCAACTCCCGACCCAAGCTTCTTGACTGGATGCTTCAGGCGGAGAAGGATAACAAACTCACATGGACCGCGTACATCAAGGGCGACTCGGTTTACCCTAAGACCCGCGCCGTGGTACTAAATTGCGAAACAAAGTTTGCTGAATTTGCTGCGCGAGCTGAGAGGGTATTCAAGAGTTGTTGTTGCGTTGATATCACCATGGCCAATCCCAAGAAGCGCAAGAAACACGATAAGGAAGTGAGTTTTTTTATCCATTACTATGCAATGGGTCATCATCGCTCATCATGCATGCCGCCTGCTTTCAGATTACTCAGGGCGACGAGATTCTACTGATGCAGTTTGGTTCGGCTCAAGAACAAAAAACCGCGGGGCATGCCATGCTTCGTAAGGAGAAGAATGTAGGTGCTCCTACCATCCCCAGAGCAAAGGTTGTGTGCTGACCATTTTTAATACCCACCCAGCCAAAGGCCGCCATGTCAACTCTGCTTCAGAAGCTGATCATGCTAGTCCGCGACAGTTGTCTTAAGCATCCACAAGCCGGTGCCGAGGGGCTGACTTTTGTCAACCAAGATAATCCGCATCTGTATATGCACGTCAGCCACAGTGAGACCTGGGCCTGGGCCAATGCCATTCAATCTGGTCAATCCGGTGTCGACTTGACTCATCCCCCATCCGGGGGGGGATTCAAATGGCTTAGGTCAAAATCGGGCAACTCCATAAGCACTCTGGACTCTCATGACTCACCCGCCAGCAATAACGGCCGCTTCAGTGATACACCAAGTCGCCATAGGCGAACGAGCCGGGTTCCTAGTATCTACGACACACCTTCGGTCAAGCATCAAGTCCAATACAGAGGCTCCAACGCCAGTGATCCTAACCCAACGCTATTACACTTGGCAAACAGCCTGAGCCCGGGGACTCCCGTTGGCCCAGCTACGTTGGTTGGATCCTGCGTAAGCAGCACTAGTCCGGCTTGGAAGAAATGCCGAGAGACCTGCCTGTGGTGTCATGATCCCCTCCCTCTGCTCCCCACCCTAGGCATTGAGCACTTGGGGTCCATGGAGGAGTACCTAGCAACGTGTCATATCGCCATTGATGATCATCACACTTGGGTTCAACTCGAGCATCACAAGATAACGAATTGGACATACTTTTGCCGGGCCCATCCAGATAAACTACTCGGCATGATGTTTGCAGATGGACCAGCTCATCAGTTGTGTGACGGCCTCCCAATCTTCATAGCCAACCTTCGCCAAAACAAGCCTCAAATTGAATCCGAGATAGATTTTGCGTCCAACCGTTAAATCCGGACTATCATTATTTCTAATAACTTATCAGTACGTGTACCCTTGCTAGTCTTCCTCTAGTTGCTAGTCTGCCTCTAGTCATTCATGTTATGTGTTACGACATCAAATGTCTTATGTAAGTAGCCAGCCTGTCATGGGGTTGGATTATCTGAGATCTTCAATCATCATGCAATCTACTAAAAATAAATATAAAAACACATCATACATTTCGGCCGTCCCTTGGGGACGGCGGATCCATTGTCAGATGCAATTCCACCTCGCGGGTGTCAACTATGACAGCCGTGGTTAGCCAACGTCGGTAACATTCGTCAAAGTGGATCAGATACTTGTTGTCGTAGTCGTACCCGTCACATCCTGGTATGATGACATTCCAGAAGACTTGCTGTTCCCATGTCGGACCTTCCAGTGAACCACGTATGACGCTACTGCATCCCGGTCTCACTTCGTCGCATGCTGTTGCCACTATTGTAATGAAGTCTTCAAAGGTAGTCTCATCAACGACCGCAATAACTGTTGTGGTGTCTTCCCTGACTACATGGGTCCAGGTCCAGTTGGTTGGGCTGGTTGTACATGGAATGTACAAGTTGACCGAGATGATAATTCTAACCATGTGACCCTGTATACACACATGAATGTGAGCCAATCACATTCACCCACATGAGCGACAATACTCACTACTTACAGACGTGTGAACATTGCCATCTTCATCTTCAAAAATTGGTGAGGGCAACCGCGAGTCGATAGACATGATGAGTCAAAATTTAATGATGTTCAGCTATAAGCTGGGGTGACCGCATCCCAGCTTTTATGTTGACTAGACCATTCCATGAGATCCAAACTGATAAAACAGACTTGGATTGCCCTCGATGATCACTTTAGATCAGTCTTACATTTTCTCAACGGTGTATAAATATGTCACCGATTAAATTGAAGACACTCGCAAAGTGATCAATGATCGCATTGATCAATTTTGATCAGTCTTTGACGAGCATTAGTCGGCAACGATGATCAGTCGGAAATAGTACGTTCATGTATTGCTAGGTCAGAAGTAGCTGTAGGTTAAATATTTAGTAAATGACAATTGTTTACTATACTAGAAGAGTGAGACAGGCGTAGATGTATAGACAGGCACCTAAACGTGGTGGAATAGCTTGGCATGGGGGGATATATCTACAAGGGTGATGGTAAGTAGCCACAGTCATGGTAAAGGCTGTGCATTAAGTGTGGGGTTGCCAATCGTTCCAAGTAGTTGGTAATAATGTCTGCATCAGACCCCTTACCGGTTAAACAGCGGGCTTGCTTGAGGTGCATCTTCAAGACGGCAAATAGCTTCTCAATTGGGTTGAAATCCGGCGAGTAAGGTGGAAGATAAATGATAGCAACTTGATGGTCGGAGCAGATTTGCTCAATTGTCCCATGGTGTATTTTGGCATTATCAAGGATGAGGACGCTGTTTTTTGCTGGAAATGGGTTCATGTTTGGTATCTGTGATAACCCGAAAAGATGTATTTAGTCAGTATATCATCTTATGTGCAACATAATAGAAAACCTACCAGTATTTCTGTGAGGAAAAACTCGAAATCAAGCCGGTTGATTGAGCCTTCCTGGATGATGCAGCCTAGCAATCCATCGTCCAAGGAAACTGCTGGGAGAAGACTATATCGGATACCATTGCGGACTTTGCCGATTTGTTTAGATCGGAACCCTTTCTTTGTCCAGGCGTATCGCCGCTGTTGGACCTCCAAACACACCGCACTTTCATCTGTCAAGTACACCTATGAGTCAACAAAGCTGCGATCAGTGGTGGAACTAGAATTAAAGGCTTACCAGTGAACACTAGGAAGTTTGGAGGTAATTGGGCCACATCTATGGTAAACTGAGCCCGCTTGACCGGGCACTGATTTGGGTTAACCGTGCGTGCTACCACCCGCGTAAGGCCAAGTCGGGTCGTGAGCTCGTTTCGAATGGTTGACTGACAGACTGATATACCTACGAGCCCTAATGCGATTTGAATTTCGTCAATGTACATGGTTGGATCTCCTTGTAACATCTCCCAGAAAAACTCTCTCTGTTCAGCTGTCAGACGTAGTGGTCGACCTCGCGCAAGATATTCTGAAGGATTCCGGACGACTGCTTGAGTTGAGATGAACAACGACTTCCAACGCGCATAGGATCGGGGAGATATTTCGTAGCCAAGACAGTGATTGATAGCGGATGGGGTGTCACCTTTCATGAGAAGACGTACACAAATCGCCTTGACTTCTGGTGCGTAGGCGACAAATCCCATGTGGGGTTGGTTGAATACAGGTTGGTTGGTTGCTGGATGGTGGTGGTGGCTATGATGATAGTTAGGTGGCGGGGGGTGGACGGTGGCGGTAGCGGAAAGGGGGGGGGGGGGAATGGTTGATGGTGGGCGAAAGGGAAGGATGAGTGCTGGAGGGGGATGGGGGGATGGGGGATGGGCAAAGGGCAACACAGCCCGTGCCGGACAAGGCTGAATATTGCTTATGGGAGAGATTTTCAGGATTGCAAATCCTTGGAAAATCCATCAGAAACTGGATTTAACTTTTGCAAATAACACTGGCGAGCACGCGGGAGACCTGCGGCCTGCTTAGTTCATAACCTGCATCATGCACGGCCTGCAGGCCTGCATTTTTGGATGAGGGCGAAGAAAAAAAATTTGGAGGAGGTCGAATTTTTATTCGGCCTGCCATCCTTTTATGCTTCTGCTGTATGATAGGTGGATACTGTTGAAGGATATTCCGCGATCATTTCATAATATTTTAATTTCTTTTCATCAAACAAGCAATCTCCGAATTCCACTCCTACTTACAGGTACAAGGTAAGGTATATTTGTAAGGATCGGAGTTTCGTAATTAGAAATATGTAATAGTAATCAAGATTCCCAGGCGAGAAGATTAAGGAAAAGTACTCCTGAAACAAAACAAGATACGTAGGTCCAAGGAATTAATTTATCTTATCACCTAGGCTACAAGAGAACTCGAAGACGGCACATCAAGAAAACAATTTTGTAACAGAATATAAATACTCCTATCTTGTGCGCATCTGGTTGTCTTTTTCTTTATCGCAATATTTTGTTATTTTACCTTCATCAATCTTTTAATCATCCACAAATCAAATCAAACTTAATATTAATAAATTCTTCGTGAGAGCCTGCTGTTAGTTGATCTTTAGCGAGTCTGTGAATCATTCAGGAATACCTTATTTCCTAAGCGCCTCCAAGAGATAATACTCTAGTTGTTACAAATCTAACTAAGATTACGTAGCCGAGCTACAACAAAGGGAAGATTGTGTCGAGGTGGCGAGGATCCGAGGATCCGAAGCAGTTGGCCGGCCAGGCGGATCAATGGAGGCGATGCTGAGGTTTAACTATTAAATCAAATCTTGTGATGGGAATTGTGATGACAGCGACGGATATCTGAAACCTGCGAATTGAACTCCTGCGTCATGCCTACCACCGGTAAGGCAAGCTGGTTTTTTTGGGGGAGGCTGAAGGAAAACAGTTGAGCCATCGAGCCTGGCCGTGAATCTGCTGGGCCCTGGAAAGATGGCAGAAGCAGACTGAAGTAGAAAGGCGGTACATGCTTGGATGACAGCCAACTATTTAGAAGTTGTCACTCTCACTCTCACAATTAGTCCAATCCGTCACCTCTCACACATCCGGTGCTTGTTGAGTTCGAGATGAGGTCAAAGGGGAGGCCCAGAATAGCTGTCACGCGGTCCATTACACGCCGTTTCAATCGAAGAAACCCAAAAGCTTTTCTATTTAAAATCTGCCCACCTTTAATGAAATCCAGCGACCAGCAAGAATAACTGAACATGAAAATGTGTCGATGATATCATTTCACTCGACAGTTTACGTTTATCGTGTGCAAATTCAAATCGTTCTCAGAGGGAAAGAGAGCAGGCCATGAGAAAGCTATGCGTGCGAGGGAAGCCAGACCCATAACCAAGATAGCAGCTGTCTTGACCGTTAATGGGGGGTTATAAATATGGTCGCCATCGCAGTCCTCTCCATCTCTCATACCCCAAGCTCCTTCTCCGAGACCGACACCATCTAGCAAAGTAACTTCAAGATGTACCACCAATTCATGATCCTCCTGCTTGCCAGCCTCGCTGCAATTAGTCTAGGAGCCAAAACCGCTGCACTTCCCGAAAAATTTACCTGCAGATCCAGTCAGCAAGACAAGGCCGGCAAATGGCTTACCCACACATTCAAAGGGGCAGATTGTAACATGTAAGACTTTTACCCCTTCGACCGGCCTTTCCACTGTTACTGAAAGCCCGACTTCTTGTCTACAGCGCCATCGAACGTCTCGCCAAGGGCAAAACCGCCGTTGCCTCGTGTCACGATTGTCTCGTGAGTTTCCCAAGCACAACCCCCTGGCTGCTTCTTGTTGACCGTTTCCGCATTCGCAGCTTGGCATCATGGGACCAGATGGAAAACCCTTCACACCCGAGAAGTAAGCTTTCAACATCCTCCTCCAACTAAACTACCCGTGACTCACTCGAGAATTCTTTCTCAGGGCCGTAAACAAACAAGCCCTTGTGGACGGTGTTCAACACATCATCGATACCTGCAACCCAACCACCCACAGCAAGCGTGACGACAAGAAAAAATCACCGGCAGGACCTCAAGTCGTCTTGGGCCTATCGAAGGACACTTCCAAATGTTAAAAAACACCACCCGTTGTACCCACCATTCACACTTTCACTTATAACAATTTACTTTCATTTCTGCACTATCCTTTCTACTCGCGTTAGACCACTGTGAAGGTCTGTCTGTCTACAGAGCCAGCTGGCTTCCATCCACCTCTTAGCTTTCCCTGAGCCCTGAGGCTCTACGCTCGTAGGACTGGACAATCCCTGCGAGATTGTTGGAGGCTCTCTAGCCTTTCCAAAACGGCATATGACCCCTCTTGTGTCATACCAATTGGAGTCCGAAACCAGTCGTCCAGGCTGCTGCGCACCTAAGATCCCCACATTTCAAAACATGGCGATGGTAATGAGAACATGGGAATAAACAAAAATATCATATTCCCATCACCATTCAAGCAAAACAACTCGACAAAGAGAGGGAGCGCGTCTGTTATTTTTAAGAACCAACCTTCCCAAATTCCAAGATTCCGACGTACATCTAGTTCGGCGACCTTTTCAGATGAGTGACGCTTGGCTAGGTACTAAATCTGGACATGTAATGGCTTTTGGAGTCTTCATCAAAATGAACGGATAAACCAAATCCGGTTTTGCTAGCACTCACGACGTTTATCAATCAATCATCTTTGCCTGTTCCGGATGAGCGGGGGTCTAGCTGTTACCCACTCAGCATTCTCTGAATTCTCTGTGGTGAACGTAAAAATATTGAAAATCACAGGTTAAGAAATACGAATGAGAGAACCGACATGAAAGAGAAGGATGTCTGGTCACTTTTTTGCAGTGAAAGCTGGGGTGGGGGCAACACAAGAGACTACCCCTTGAATAATTAATCCGAAGAGATCCAGGACTTGGGACGCGCGTGATATGTAGTCTTACATAGTAATACGCTAAACTTGTTGGCAAGCTTGGGCAAAATAAGTTGGACAAGATTATATGCAGAAAAGGTGAGTCCGAAAAAAGTCGCATGAATTTCAAATTTGGAAAAATTAAAGGTCGGAAAAATAGATACAGTCTGAAGTTAATGAACAAGAAAATCGGGTAAATGTGAAGCTGTAGGGCATTGCCTTGAAGAAATGATAACAATGAAATGATATGGCCAGAAATGAAACAACCCAGAGAGCACCAACAATGTGTTGGTGACTTGTCAAAGCAGGACTTTTCCTTGACCTTGGTCGATTGTAAATTTAAGTCTCTCTAATGTTACACCCAGTGAGTACTGTGAGAAAGCTTCATCCACATGGAGGCTTAAATACCTCAAAAGAAATTCCTTCTTGTTCTTTTGTGAAAGAAGGGACGCTTAGTTTTAGACAGTGCTCTTCGCTCGACACCAGCAGGAGACGGGGGGGTATCAGCAACCAAGGGGTTGTAATTGGGATCATGGGGTGGTGGAGTATTTGACATTACGTTAGGGTTGTTGCCTGGGTTTGCGGGTAAGACAGGTTGAGGTTCCACTTGGGCGCCAGAGTTATAAATTCTAAATGCGTCCGGATTAGGACCAACTGTTGTCTGGCTCGATTTTCTTCCTGGGTCCTGCATCACGGGCGGCTGAGGAGTGGCTGGGGTGGCCGGAACAACTGCGACTTTTTTTTTGGAGATATTGTTGTTGGAAGCGGGAGCCACGGCAGCCGCCCTAACGTGTGTTTGGTTGACTTCATCGTGGGCGCGGGAGGGAGCAGGTGTCGTGTTGGTGAAATTTTGGGGAGCTGTGTCATTCGCGCGGGTTCGCTGAACGGCCACGGTGTTGGTGCTTGCGTTGGAGGAGGGCGTGGGTGTGGAGCGCTTGACGGCCTCACCCAGTTTGAGTGCGGCACACGAACCAAAACCAAGTTGATTCCGGCATCTGACGATGCAAGTATCCTTGCCCTTACCACCAGTGCAAGTTGCATTGCTAATGTTGGTACGTTTTGGAGGGGATGGTAAAGCTATCAGTTGTGCTTCACTTTAAACGATGGGGTGAGCACTTACGGGTAAAAAGCCGCGGTTAAGGGATACACGTAGTTTTGTGCCGCTGGATTAACACCACCAACACCTTCGATTTGAACAGTGATGTTCATCGGCTCAAACTTGGACAGCGAGCCGTCAGGTGAGTAGTCACATTGGAATGGACCAGAGCCATCAGGGTTGTGGACAAATACTCCCATGACGATGGAGCCGTCTTTGTGCACTGTGGATACGCCACTGGTTTCGGCTGTTGGTGTGTCAAGGTCAGCAAATTGCGCAATGCGAAAAAAGAGGAGACCTTCCAAGCTTCAGAACTTACCCCGAGCTAATTCGGCATGGGGATCAATCACAAAGGGCGGGAAGTTGTCACCACCGAAAATCCTTCCACACGGGCCTACGGTTCCCGCCTTGATTTCCTTATCAGTGATGATACCAGTGTATTGATGGACCTGACCTCTTGTGGTGAGTCGGGTACCGAAGCCAGAAGATTGTACACCGTTAGCTCCATCAAGGGCGATAATAAACGAATGCGAAAAAACCTGCGGAAGGAATACAGAAATGAAGGGGACAACTGAGAGCGGTTTAACCATCTTGAATTTTGGCTTCAAAGTTGTTGATGAAAACTAGGGTTTGGGTTGGTGGGGTTGAGTGGGGTTGAGTGGAGGAATTCTGGAAGTTTTGTCCAGATTGAGACTTTGAGGAGAGGGGTAGACGGATTGATGTAAGGGAACCGGATGATGAACAAGAGTCGCCTTATGAATCTTTTGAAATTGAGAGCTGCCTTAATGCTAAGGCAAGAGCTTTTTGGAGACTCTACTTTCCTAAGATGAGTGTGCTGATCGATAGTCAATGGTCCGCATTCATGCTTTTGGTGCGACAAAGGGCATGGAAACACGGCCATACTCATTTCTCAAGGAAGGATATTTATGTAGACTTACATAAATGCATACACTTCGGCATTCGCGTCCTCCATCCCGGTCGAAAGCCTTTCAAGATTGTATCGTTCAGACATATAAATAATTACAAGTCCGATAGTCACGAGCCGCGCCCAGTTGTTCTGAGCTACAAACTTTAAGGACGGTACGGATGAAAACTAGACCGACAAAAGTTTCTAGGGGGAAGTGTATGGTTTGTCAGCCTCCGCCCGACTGACAGATCGCGTATGCTTTCCAACTTCGATAGCTCCCAGCCAACTCTGGAGCAAAAGGCGAGAGGCAGAAAGCATTCTCGGGCTATCAAAAGTCAGAGGAAAGATAGTCCGTGGTCGCCGAAATTCTATTAAAAGCAGGTGGATTTACGCATATCCGTGACAAGGCTCATGATCTTGTGACATAGATGTCACAGACCGCAGCACGTTAGGTATTACTCATCCCGGGACAAACCAGGGATGAGAAGAAGGAATCTACACTATTCTATCGAGCCATACCTGAATACCAGCCTCCTCATGAAGAAGAGAGATTGCCTGAGCCAGCGGTGTCAGAACTTGATGGCAAATCACAGCCAATCAAAAACAAACAAAAGGATACCAAATATATACAGATTTACTAGCTCAGCTGTGGTGCATATGCCCACACCATCACCTTGGCCACGTCCGACATCTGAAAGGAAGGGAGCATCAGAAGGTAATATTCCCACAAGATATCAAGCCCTAACAGAGGAAATAAAGATCATACAGAAGTCTCACTTCAACCCCCTCTCTAATCCTGATGTCCTCATCAAGCCAACACAGCTTGAACTCAAACAAGCCACATCTCGTCCATTCAGGGAAGCAGGTGATCCGTAGGCCCCCCGCCTGTTACGGCTGTCGGTCAGTCTCCCTTACTTGCACACTAAACACCAAAGCAGCCAACTGACACTCCTTTACGGATTGAAATAGGCAAATCTGAAACGTTCCACATGATCATCACTTTTGGTACCATGACAACGTGGAACTATAAGTTTCCAAGCGCGCTCATGAGTATTTGTGATGTAAGGATCTCTAAGGATTTGCCTTGAGAGTGTAAAAAAACAGTGAGCACTGAGTAATGTGGGATCGAGGTAAGCAAAAGTAGTAAATATCGATGAAGTATGGCTCTATCTTGAGGGCCATTCTTCTTTATAAGAACCAATTCATTGGCTTGGGCCTGCTAGTTGTAGTTACCATGCTTGTATCATCTCAGTTGCTTCACCTCTTTAATACTTGGACAGTGTCCTTCAACAATCTCCAAGACCTCATAGCATCGCTCCCGGAAAAGCTCAAGATAGTTACCAGTACTATTTGCGCATAGATTTGTGTGATGTTTGACTTTGCTCAGTATGGCATGCACCCGCTTGAGATAATCCCACCCTGCCGTCTCAAATTGACCAAACAGCCTGTCCATCTTGCTCCTCTTCATGCAAGCTATCTCAGAAACTCCGGGTATGTTGTGGAGAAGAGTGATAGGTTCCCCCACAGCAAAATCTTTGACCATCCTAAGAATCGAATGCATGCAGAGCATGAACCTCTCTATTATCATCGGTGATGTCTCATTTGTGAATTCCCGTTGATACTCTTTCTTCTTCATTATCTCCACCAGCCGCTTCAACGCCGACCTCCCAGACCCCTCAGACTTCTGGTTGAATCGCACCCGGTCGTCAGATGATTCAAAGCCTGGTTTATGTTGCACCCAGTCGTCAGATGATTTGAAGCCTGGGTGTAATGGTGTTTGTAGAGTACCAACAACCCAAGGTTCTGAATTAGGAATAACACCCTGAGGATTACGTTGTGTATGACTTCGGTGTTGCTTATGAGGTGGTTGGAGTGAATCAGTGGTGTTGTCCTCAATTGGTCGTTTAAGTGACCGACAGGGGTTATTGCCGGCTATTTCAATGTCAGGATTGCATTGTCCAATAGTGTAGCCAAGGACCTCAATATCTGAATCGCCAAGGACTTCGATCTCCAAGCTACCATCCTCAATCCTGGTGAGTGGATGTGCATGCATGTTGGGGTATGCTTGAATGGGGTGTTGTTCTTGGTTGACCGGAATCTCAACAACCAGCAAGTGGTTTTCATGGGCCAGATAATACATGTGCTTACAAGTACTACCATACCGAGTGTAGTAAGCACATGTGCAGCTAGTCAGACGACCAATACCACCTGGGCTGGTATTGTCAAATTTGATTGTGTATGCAGCAAGGGTGGGGTTGGTGAATGAATTGATGTAATACTATTATGATTCACATCTCCAATTTATCAGTGTGACAAACGATCATTTTGTTATTTTGCCATGATGTGTAATACTCACATGGTCAGAGGTGTTAAACCACTTGATCCCCAAGAGAGCAAGATCATTGGTTGAATAACTTTCTGCTATGGCCTTGATGCGACGTTGAAATTTGTTTGCTGTTTGGGATGCAAACCCATTTTCAACCTCCATTCGGGTCCATCAAAAGTTGGCCTCAACTTCATCTGCAAATATCTGTATGACCTTGTTGATGTGTCGGCGTTCTTTTGGGGGAATGTACTGAGACTTGAGCACTCAATGCCAAGCCTCTGTGTAATTATTGGTGTGTATACCCTGGTGTGCGGTCTGAAATAGGATGGTCAGCTGATTGAAAGTGATAGAAATAGTGAGAGGTACTTACAGTTCTAAAGGCAATTGACCAGTGTTTGATCCTTGCACCCCATTGGTTGGAGACATAGTGTGTAAAGCCCGGGCTGACACTCTGCCATTTTGTTAGGAAAATGATGAGTTGGGCACTTGGAACAAAGCTAGAGTAAACAATTGAGCGGAAATCTGATATAGCTTCATCTGCTTGGTCCCGGAGGTATGTCTTTGCCTGACCCTTGAATGCCTTCAGGACATGAAACAAGCACCAACAATGTTTTGGTGCATGCTCATCTAGGTCCTGATAGGCTCGCAAAACCGAATTAGTGATTGCCAATGCACAATCACTCATGATTGAACAAGGGACAAGCCCTGCAGTGCTGCGTAGCCACTGTAGTATCCGAGTGAGTGGTTGTCTGAAAAACATGTTCAATATAAGTGGTGGTTACATATGTAGGTATTGAGAGGGAGAATAACTTACTCAGAAAGTGATGCGGTGAAAGCCCAAGCAACAGGGAGACCCTTCCCAACAATAGGATCTCGGATTAAGATGGTATAGAGACTTATTTTCCTCCCTGTGGATAGGAAATAATTGCTGACCGTGTTGTGAGTTGCATCTACCATGATCATGTTTGAACCATGTTCAATCATGTTCTTTTTCTGCCAGGTTGACTGGAAGGCAAAAACAAAGTCGGCCGAATCCTTGATGTCCACGAGTGTATTCCATTTCCTTTTGATTAGCTCTTGGTTCCATATTGACAGAGATGCAAATACATTGTTGTCTTGTTTGGCTGGGACTGTCATGCGTGTAGAGATTAAGTAGCGTACACAATCATAGATGATCCCTGCGGCCTCAGGCTTAATGTTGTGTGATACCATCTGGGGAATGGAAGGATAAGTAACTGCAAGGGGATATTTTGATGGAAAGTGAAACTCTTACATCACTAATGTCAGGGATCCGCATGAGCTTCCTGATGGCTTTCCATCCTAATCCAGAATCCACACGGTCTTTGATCCACTGGTCAACCACTACAGGAGCCCGAGTAATACACATGTCTTGATGTGAATTTGGGTCATGGTTGTGCTTCCAGTACCAAACAACCCGCAAGGAATCCAAACGGAGGTGATGGTAGATGGAATATTTTGAGTTGCATCCACATCGGGCTGACTGGTGTGTCTTCTTACGAGAGTTGACTGTACCTTTGAGAAATCCACAACATGGGCATGTGTACTCAAATTTGAAAGAGTGATCTGGACAACGCCAATTAGATTCAGGACCATCTAACTTTTGTTGATTCTGCGTGGTCCGGTGCAGGTTCCATCGGATGGTTGCACCCATGGCCCAAACAAAGGTTTGTGCATCTGATAGAGTCTTACCAGGGATGCTGAATTGGTGCGGATGATCTGAGAATTGTGCATGAATACCTCCAACATGGCGTACTAGTCTCAACGCATTGGGTGCAGATTTTACACCTTGGGGTACTCGAGCTTCATGGGTAAACGGAGGAGGTACAACATCTGAAATGCTGTTGACCATTGGATAGTCTAAGGTGAAAAGCTGCGGTGGGATTGAAGCCATAATAGTATTTCTAGAGTTGGTTAGGGATAGCGGAGGATAATATAATTGAGAAAACTGATCTGATGTTATGAAGGGTTGTGGCTCCTGGCCAAACTATTTACTGGGCAATGGGAATGTGGAGAGATACACAAATGCTACATTCTTGAAGGGGGCTATATATAACAAACCTTCTCTCCTTGTAGCAACGGACCTTTGCAAATATCAACTCTCATAGCTAACCTTAGACTGGTGAGGGACAATCTCATTCTCACCTTCATCACCCAAGCTGGTCATATTTTTCTGTTTTGGTTTGCTTACATCGAGGTAATGATCACTCGTTTCTTTAGGTGTTGACTGCGGTCATAACCCATAATTGCTCATCATGTGGATTGTTTCAAAATCGGTTGAAATAGTAAACAAAGGAGCAGATGCGACCATGTGAGTCAAACACCTACCGAGAGACCCTCAAGTCATCAAACCAATTTTTTACCACTCCACAGGGTAAACCGTGTTCGGAATGTCACAAGCGCAACGTCATCTGCGATTATCCCGCTGCGAGGCAGTCTAACTTCTTAGTAAGCTCCCTCGATTTCATATGTTCCTTTTTTATTAGACAGATTTGATAGAACCTTGTGCATTCATGTGCTAATTTATACAAATCTGAATCAAGAAAAATCGGCATCAACGAACAAGTCGAATGTGAAGATTAACTAGTTCGTGGCATGTATACAATCCACGCGCTTGAGGCGTGCTCTTCCGAGTAGGCCTCCCGAGTACTAAATCATCTCACACACTCGCCGGTGGAGTTATTGTTGGCCTGTGTTCTGTTTTGTTCCCCCTGATTTTCCTTGTCTCATCACCCCATGCCCTTCTGTTGCTTCTTGAAGTCTGGGCCTCGGTGCCAATGTTTCTGTTTCTATTTATTTAGTTAAGTTCATCTTTTTTATCTTGTGTTAGCGGAAATCGGATCTTTTCTCACAAAACATGACAGCAAACTTGACACATTCCCTCTGTAATCAGAGGGGCTTTCTCCGGTTGGCGCAATGCAGTGTTTTACCACTCTACGGTAGGAGAGACTCAGGTACCTGGTTAAGTTAGAGAGTGCAGTGAGGTTATGAACAGGATTGAATTGGATACACCGGTGCTTGTAGAGACGTTCCAGCGAGTTGAATAGAAAAATCGTCCCAGTGTGTGACTAATGAAAAACATTGGAACAGTTCGATTATCCAGTGATTAACGGAAACGAATTAGTTAGTAGATAATCCTAAGCTATCCCATGAATCCAATACTTTCGATACAAAAGCACCATCAAGCCGATCGAGATTAACTCAAATACACCGCAGATTTCATAGATTCTGGCAATCGAATCCGAATTACTCGGCTCAAAAAGGATCCCGAAAAGGAAGATGAACAGGAAGCTCCCCGTCGCAAAAACTGCCAGAAAGACAAAAAGGCCAGGTGAGATTTTGAAAGTAGATCGCAGCGGTGGGAGGCATCCTCAGATTTTCGAGGGGTCAGCGGATCTTGTCTGATGTAATTTCAATGAGACTTGATACAAAAACAGGGGAAAGGAGCTAACAATAAGAAATGACACCATAATTTCGTCCAAAAAACTTGATTGGCCAAATAGTAGCCACCAAGCTGGGGCTGTTTGTTTGAATATATAAATTGAAATGCTCAATATGGGCATTATGGGGTACATTACAAGATCGTGTGGGTTTGGTACTTACGCTATGGTGTAAACAATCCCATAACAACTCCCGGTGACAGCGCTCAATACCCAAACGATACCACCATTGAAGGCAACTGAAAAGCAGGCGATTGAGTAGCAAAAACATGCAAAGCCCCAGAGGCAAAGCCGCGAGCCCCAGCTGGACCGGCAGAGCCAGTCGGATAGCCATCCAGAGAGAAGACGCGAGAAAGTGTTGCTGATGCTGATCAGTTGAACCTGTCTGGCTTTGAACGCTGTCCCAAGACCAGGATTTTTGGCGTCAGCAACCGCTCCAATTGAAGCAATTGTCATCTCGGCAGGTCCGACCGAGAGGAGAACTGCTATCCCTAAGAGCCAGACCGTTGGATTAGCCAAGAAACTAGCAATTCCTTCAGTATCATGCTCCGGTCTGGCAATCCCTTCCATGTCCTGCTCGGGTCCGGCCATCGTGATTGACTGTATGGAGTCATCAAGAGCAGGCAATGAGGATTGAATCAAAGGGGTTCGCTCATCGTTGCTACGTGGACTGGGAATGAAGTTCAATTCATCGTTGCGTTGGAGGCCAAGCGAACCAATGACGTTGACAATCGTTGTCAAGATTGCCAAGAAAGCCAGATAACCAGAGCTGTTGAAGGATCCATCAGAGCTTGAAAAGCATGCCACGCCCATGGAGCTCAACAGTAACGGACTCAAGCCAAACATCGACGATGGTCCAGCTACCGCGAGTCCAGGTTTCTTTTCTCCAAATATCCTAGTCGAAGCAGTGATTGCTGCAAAGTATCTATTTGGTTTCCATACATCATACAATGGGTTCAGATAAGTCAGCCAATTTCCATATTCATAAGTTTTAGTGAAGGATTGCCAAATTGGACTAACGATGCTGCGGTGGCAATTCCGCAGATGGAATATGCTATTGTCACCGGGATCCAAGTCTTAAAGCCGGCAGATTGGCTAGACAGATGCGGATACTGAAATACGTTTATCGAATGTGGATCTTCAGAGGGTGTTAGTAGCCAATAGGATAAAGAGCTGTAACCGATAAAGAACAGGAGCCCTGCGAGCAATGAGACTCTAGAAGAGATAGTAGACATCATTTCACATCTTAATTAGCATCTGTAGCGAGCAAAGACCGGATTGAAGTCGTAAATTCAATCCATTGAAGGGGTATACATGAATTCACCTGGCCGAACCGAGCGTGTCAGCTAAAGAGCCCCAAACGCCGGCGGATAAATATTGACTCAAAATGGCGATTGAAGCTGTACCTGAAACCTGGAAATTGATACCTTATTTCAGCCATAGTAAAGCTTTCGAAGCAAAACAAAATATTACAGTATGACATTTTTTAAGATCATTCAAGTCTTGGATTCAGTCATTGTATTTTAACTTTCCTAATAAATTCTAGAATTCTCCCACGAACCTGTTTGATTGAGAAGTTCAACTGAGACTGCAAAGAGGACGAGAAGATCGGATAGGTGAACAGAGAGCCGGCAGTCAATCTGAAGTACTTAGGATATTAGAAATGCAGAATTCCCAAATGGCGATTAAAAGTCGGAATGTGAGTTCATAGACGCACAGACCAGATGGATAAAAGGATACTGACGAGTTTGCCAGGATGGCGAGAACTGAGAAACATTGTCGGAAACGTTGGTCCTGAGCCATCGAGTAGTGTTTGTTTTTGGTAGAAGTTGTGTAGGGCGTCCCTCAAAGGCGGGGTCAACGCTGCTTCAGACTCCGAGCTCCCCGAGCCACAATGCGGGTAGCAGATCTGGAGATCTGGCCTGGGTGTAACAAACTAAAATTATAAATGCATAAACTTTACTTAGAAATAGGTTGTAACTATGATTTTATAACAAAGTCTTTCTAAGTTTTCTATCTCTTTTGAGAACAGTTTTTCTAAACCCTTATAGTTCTAGAATTATCCATAGTTGTTTGTAAGAGATTATAAAAACCTAGGCCCCGTTTGGCACCGGTATAATCAGTGAAATAATCACTAGTGATATAATCTGTGACATTTCAATTATTACACCTGAAATAAAAAATAATTTAATATATCGCTAGTGTTTGTCAGTACATGCAATATAAACCCAGCCAGCCAACCACGCACGTTACTCAACAGCCAACCAACCACCTTACTCAACCAACCAAGAAAGCTATACAATGGATGAACTCAATACCGAACAAGACGATTTTCTTCTAGATGAAGAAACCATTTATATTATTGGAATTGCATTTCTTCTGACCACCTTGACCCGCTATGGAACTGTTCCGAGGCCGTACAACGACTTGCCTTTATCTGGTGCAGACTACACGCTAGCAGTCCTTCAAGGAAATCCTCGCCGTACTGTGGATGTCTTTTGAGTTACCACTTCAACGTTCCTTTTCTTATGTGATGAGATCTCGGCGGTCCAAATTGAACCAGTCTCAAAACTCCTTCCAATGGAAGAACAACTCGCAATATTCCTTTACATCATCGGGCACAACAACTCAAATCGACAGGCTCAAGACCGCTTTCAGCACTCCGGACAGACAATATCAAAGTGGGTTATTTTACCTTTGGGCCCTTGTCTTTTTGAAAGCTAACAATGCCTGCCATCAGGGTCTTCCGGCACATACTTGACCTTGTAGTCCAGGTTGCCCCAAAATTCTTCATTGCACCATTTCCCAAACGCACCCATCACCACATAGCATCAAATCCAAAATTTTCACCTTTTTTCGACAATTGTCTTGGAGCACTCGATGGTGTACATGTCCCAGCAAGTGTACCGGCTGAAAGAGCGGCAGCACACCGCAACCGAAAAGGATTCATGTCTCAAAATGTTCTAGGTGTGTGTGACTTCAGCATGAAGTTCACCTACATGCGAGTCGGATGGGAGGGCAGTGTGCACGATGCCCGAGTACTTCAAGATGCGCGCTCACTGGACTTTGATATAGATCCCGGCCACTTTTATCTTGCCGATGCGGGTTACGCGCTGGAACCAAATATCTTGGTGCCATATAGAGGTACACGTTATCACTTACGCGAGCAAGCAATTGTTGGCCAAAGGTTGGTTTCCATAATCCCCAATGAATAAAATGAATAAATCACTAACCTTTTTTTTTTCTACCCTGGGTTTTAGGCCAGCAAACAAAGAGGAGCTGTTTAACCTAAGACATTCAAGTCTCAGGAATGTGATCGAGCGGGCTTTTGGTGTAATTAAACACCGGTTTAAGATCATGATGCAGGCCAGCGAGTACAATCTAGAGCAACAATACAATATCGTGTTTGCATGTGCTTGTATTCACAATGTCAACATCATTCGGAACGGTCAGACCGATCCAATTTTTGATCAAACAAATTCCGATACCAGCAACACGTTCTTCCACAATCAAGAGGTTGTTGATCCTCCTCCAAACGGATTGTACTCTAGTGATCGTGAAAGGGAGGAGTGTGAAAACTGGAGAGACTCCATTGCCGAGGGTCTATGGCAGCAATATACTTCAACCTTGGCAAAAAGGCAGCAATTCTGATTGCACTTGTATTTCTTATCTTTTCTTGTTTTTTTTTCATTGCACTTGTATTTCTTATCTTTTCCTTTTTTCATTTCTCTTGTTTTATTCTTTCTCTTGTTTTTTTTATCTCTATTGTTTTGGATCTCACATTTTTAATTACCAATCTGGCTCATTTTGGATCTCACACATATGTTTTCATTACAGTTTGCTTTCCCTTATAAATAGAGAAAAAAAAATACACATTTTTGAAGAATTTGAACAAGAAAGAAACTCAGTTGTCGTGCAATTTATCGATCTGCTGATCAAGCCACTTTGATCGGAGGTCCTTGTCTCTGATGCTGGTAAACATTTGCGCGTTTATGTCGTCTCGGAAGATTGTGAAAGCAGCCAACGCCTTGTTTTGACTGGCTTCTTCGGAGTGAGCATCTTGGTACAACTCCATCGCCTGCTGAAGATGGGTCCTACGGGCTTCCCTTTGTTGAATTCGCTGGGTGCCCATGTAGCCAACCAGACTGTTAATTGCACTTGCAACGGAATCTTTCTTGTGACTGCGTGAAAGATAATTACTCGGACTATTGGCGGGTTCATTTTGATTATCGACCATATCACCTGAAGCGTTGGGATCAGCTGGTTGGGTCTGCATGAGCAACCGCTGAGAAAGTGAACGAGATCCTTCTCCAGTAGCCAACGACGTTCCAAAAATCTTGTCCAAGTTGTGAAACTCCGGATAAGGAACACCCCAGAACTTCTTGGCGTTTGGGTGGGCCTGTATGCCAAAAAGAAAGATAAACATGTGAGCAATATTGAAAATGACATGAATAAATGAGATCAGAGTGGCTTACAGCTACATATCTCTGCCAGACTTCATCTGAAGCTGTGACCTCGCACAGCGTTTCATCCCAACCAAAGCCACTAGATTGTTTACAGGCAAGGAACAGGTCGTGGTCCCGTTTGAATGATTGGTTCAGCTTAGACTTGCATTTGTTGTAGTCAAGTAGCGGTTCGGATTCCGGGAATGCCTCCCTCAATTGTTGCGCCACGTGTCGGTGAGAGGTGTTTTGAAATCCATTATCGGCTTGCTTTCCTTTCTCAACCTCTTGGACATACAACTCCAATAACATAACCTCCATTGGTCCAGTCCAGCGGAGTTTTTTTGGGCCTGGGTGGGTGGGAGTCGCAGTCGCAAGTGATAGATCTTCTGGATCATGAAGATCTCCTGCTGTACCGCTTGCTTGAGAATCTCGAGACGGTGGACCATGTTGCTCAATTGCTTCAAGAGTAGCTGCACGATTCCCTGTGTAACGAATCGGTCCTCCCGCACGAGAACCTCTTGGACGACCCCTTCCGCGACCAAACGTTCCACGAACACAAGAGTTAGGTGTTACGGGTTCTTGATGTTCTTGAGAATGTTCAGGTTGGTTATGTGGAGCTTGCCCGTCGTTCATTGTTAGTTGGAAGTTATGATTTGCGGGTGGAACTTCTGAGGTGAGAGTTGATCTGCCGATATATCGAGGGGTAGTTACTGTAATTACAAGAACTACAAGATATTATATATATCGGTTTGCCAAACACCATCGGTATTTCACCGATATAATTGTGAAATATTTGTGAAATATATTGCTGATTATATCGGTGCCAAACAGGGCCCTAGTAGTTTGCCAGAGTAGAAATTTCCTCATGGCAAAATCTTTGTTCCTTTCATCTATTTTGTTATCCTTACTAAAGAAATTATAACCTTTTAAAATTTCCCAAATAAAAGTTTAGAAAATCTACAACCTAAAAGGGATAGACCCAAACATTATAAGGTCCGGAAATTCTTCTAGCAAGTCTATAGTTTTCTGTAACCCCTGAATACATTGGCCTCACACTGGGCCTGCTGCTGCATTGGGCCACCCCGCAACCCAGAGGCGGAACAACAAGATTTGTCTTTGAATATGGCCCCCCGGGAGACTGAGCTGTGAGTCCACACTCACCCTGGGAAAATTGGGGTCATGTATAGCTTACCTCACATGTTACAAGTTACTGTATTGTGTTTTTACAAATGCTTGGACTTTTTGGAGATTTTTGGATGGCAAGGTTATGGGATTAAGGCCACAGCCCCAGTTTAATCTTCAGGTTACTGCCACACATAGCATCAGGAATCAGCCATGTTGATCATTAATGACCAGATCATGGGTTTCAAAAAACATAAAATATTGTTTTTTTTTTCGACAGATTTTAACAAATCTTGATGCAAATCAGTCCAAGCATTTGTAAAAACACAATACATCAAATGAAAAAAATCCCCCAGCCTGGGTCATGTCACAACTATGTGACATGATATAATGCACAACACATTGCAAGTCCTCACAGCACTATTAATCCATCCCCTTTGCCAAATGACACAGAAATGTCAAAAACCCCTTACAGCTGGTCAAAAACCAGACATAAGTAGTCATATTCCAGCGATATGTCATTTCACACTCTATTACTCATATTAAATACATCACACCCTGGGGTGGCTTCTACTTGCTTGCGGTGGGTTTTTTGTCTTTTGCTTGTGTCATCTTGGCAAGCTGTTTTTGGAATTGGGATACTTTGTTCATTTTACAGTCTGAGGCAGAAGTCCAATAGAGGGGATACAAGTTGGGATGGGAAGAAGGAATAAGCGGCAGGATGGGGAGAAGGGATATGAGGTGGTGTGGGTATTTTCAATGTTATTAAGTTTTGGGTTGATTTTGTTCAGTTCTGGTCCTTTTTCTCTGTAATGTAGATCCTGCAATATCTTATGGTTGGGTCTATGGAGAGGAAGGTTAGAAGAGTGGGGTTGGGGAGATGAGGATAATGGAGATTGGAGGGATCTGGGTTCAATGGTTCTGAGTATGTAGATTGCAGGATGAGGAGGCTTCTTGGATGCTCAGCCTCCTGGACTATGTAGATGAGAGGACGTGACATGTATGTGATAAGCTAAATACATGACAGGTCCTGTTACAGCTCATAACAGGTAATTTACAAGCATTGTTCTATTGAATGGATTTTCCCATGATGTGATTGCACCATGAGAAATCTATTGTCACTTGTAGTAAAAAGCACCAGGAAAAAACAATGATCACTTGTCTACAAGTGAAATCAGAAAGTATAAAGGCCCCTTTGTAACTGAATATTCTCCTCCTACTTTTAGAGTAGTGGCATCCCTTTATTATCCAAATCAACTTATCTGCTGGAATAGTTAAGTTACCTTAGAACCTCCCCATCTTAGACCTGGAATTATTACTTAGAAAGCTGTTTATGCAAGACTACCAACTCTGACAGTTACCAATCAGCTTAAGTGTTTTCCAGCTCCTTAGTTCTAATTTATATTCCTAATCCTGACCTAAAAAGGCATTGAAGACAGTCAGGTTAAGTCTATCCCAGTAAACCTAGGATTCAATCAACCAATTTAAACTTGGTTGATCTCAACTGATAAAATATAGACTCAAGGGACCCCTCTTGAGTTGATATTTCATTGGTTGAGATCAACCAAGTTCAAATTGGTTGCTTGCATCATAGCTGAACTGGGATGGCTTAAACCTAGGAAGTTATGGTGAAAGTGAAAAACTGTATTGAGGTTAGCTCTTTCTTACAAAAAGTTAATAGTCAAAAACTTGCAATCCAGAATAAAACAAGAAATTACTGGAAAAAAATCAAGGAACAAAATTTACTTTCAAGAAATTTTGCAATTTTGTAATTAGCCAATAGCTTGGTTCAGCCAAGCATGAGTTGGCATTTGCCCAAGATTTTCTAGTCACCCAGCCTGCCCAATCAAGCTATTTGACATCTATGTAACTTGATTGTCCTATGAATCTATCTAGAACAGTCAGCAACAACCAAGACTAGATATTCAACTCAAGTATGCATGAATACATTATGTCAGCCTGCTACTAATTCAGAGACATCCTTACCATAGCAAGTTATACCAATATACAACTTATATATTCTTAGTCTCAAAAGAATGCACACCTTACATCCTTTTGTTTCAAAAGAAATTATTAAAACAAAACATATAACAAAGAATCTAAATATAAATTCTAAAGTATAAAGAAAACTTAGAATATTATTTCAGATTCTGAATCTACATTTAAATTAACCTAGGGTAGCTGAGCAAAAGTACCCCGTAATTATTACTCCTTCATATCTCTTCACAAGGCCTTCAAGTTTTCATATGACTTAAAGATCTAAATAAACTTAAATATATGCTAGTAGACTATGTAATTAAGGTTAATAGAGTTTGGTTATGATGCATAAATAAGGTTTACATCATCATTTCCATAGTTACATGTACCTGGCACCTGTAATAAAAGCCACAACCAACGCCGCGGCCAGACTTTTCCTACTAAGGCCAAGATAGCCCAATTGGTTGGTTGTAAATAGACTACTGGTCCAAAAGGAATGAAGAAACGGAAGTATTCACCTTACTGAGAACATTAAACCACTTTGGGCCTTTTGAAACATGTAACTAAGCCCTACCATAACCAAACCAGTTATACAGGTAACTAGGGCTTAGTAAAAGACTAGACCAGGCAAAACAGAGCTTCTGCTTTGCCCCCAAGAGCCCAGAATGGATATATAAACAGCCCTTCCTCCCCACAAAATGATATCCCCATCTTCATTTACATTTACCAGCTCTCACCCATCATATCAACCAGCCTTATAGCCTGTTATATAGTCAGTTTTTGCTTGTTTTATACCTGAAGTTCATTCAACAACCCTTTCACCTTTCTTAGAACTCAATAAAAACCTGTTAATAAACCTTGTGAGCGCTTCTGGACTGCCTACAACTCCCTGAAGAACCCCTGACAGGAAATAGAAGCAGTAAGTCTATTTCCTCCATCCCTTCAGTAGTTATTGTCTAGGTGTACTCCTTGTTCAAAGGACTAGACCTTCAGGTACTTAAAATACCCCCTGTTCACTCAGGTCCTGAATATTTTAGAGGGCTCAGTAAATACCCCTGTAACTCAGGCCCCTCTGTTAATAAAAACTTTATATAGTTTTTTTATATCTTTTTACCTTTTTTACCCACCTTTCACTGCACAACCTACAGCTGTTTTTACCTTGCACCCTGTGTAGCTAGAAGAATCCAGTTCTTGGCATCACAGAGGCTGGCACATTAGGACAGTTCACATGTGAAAATTTACAGTAATGCACATATTTGAAATCAGCTGAGCACTTCTGTGTTTCATTAATGAGCTCAAGTCAATCTGGCTGGAGATCTTTGCACTGCATTTCCCAAATGAAGAAGCAGCAAACCTCAAGCAAATCATCAGCATTGTTTTCAAATCTGAACTGTCCAATTATGTGCACACGCGTCAATTGATATACATTAACAGCAGCAGCAGTAGTAGCAACAACAACAGGAAACTCCAAACAAAAGCAGGGGGAAAAACATAAAGACGGTCACAGAGGGGAGTAAATTAACTGCTCGTATTGTAAGTGTTGTAGTTAAGGGGTTCTGAGACGGGTTCAGCATGCTGATGATAATAATGAGGATGAGTTTGGTGGTGTTGTCGTCGTCGTTGATGTGGATGTTGACAATCAGGAGGATGTGTGGTAGCAGTAGTATTGGTGGTATTGGCAGTCTGCTGGTGCTGCTGTTGCTGCTGAAGATAATCGATGTTGCCCCCTTTCGGCGTGTTATTTTCGTGGTAAATGACAGAGTTTGACTGATTGATTTCATTCCGAGAGTCGTAATGAGGGTTAAAGGAAAAAGTACTCGGGTCGACTGGACCAGCTAGGTCGGCTGCGGACAGGATGCCATTAGCAATCAACTCAAAGTCGAGATTGAAAGTGGGCTGGAAGGGCTCTAGATTAGTATGATTGATTGACAGCTGTTCAGAGGTTTGATTCAATGGGTTATCCTTCTGTGAAATCAGATTGGGTAGTTGAAATAAAAGCTCCTGGTCGAGCACGCCGAAAAGACTCGATCGGGCGTCTGCGTTCACTCTTTCATCGCCCGTGCGCGTAATTCCTAACTGAATTCCTCTCTTTTCTTGTCCATACGAGGAAGATTGAAGAGTAGGAAAATCAAATTGATAATTATCTAACTTGGCATCAATCGTACCAAACTCAACATTTGAGCTCATCTGTTGATGTCGCGGTAAGCTTGCAAGAGGGCGAAAGGATGGACTGCTGGCGAATTGGTCTAAGCTGGGGTGATGATAGGATGGCGAAAAATGACTGGAAGATGAATGGGTGGAAAAGCCAGGCCGTTGACTAGGTTGAGAAGAAACTAAAGGTGGAGTAGGTTGACCGGAGAGCCCTTCCGTTGTATCAATTCCAGAGGGATGAATCCCGCTGATCGAGATCGTATGACTAGGAATCATTCCCGGTGAGGAGGTAATCAAGCTATTGGAGGAACCGGACGAATGGCTTGTAGATTGTCCGCTCTCTTGTCGATCATGCTGCGCCGGCTGTGAAAGTTCCTGAGAAGGTATTCCGAATCCAGGCAACAGAGGCCGGAAATTTACTGGTTGATAAGGCTTAGAATGGAGTTTTGGCTTGCAGAAACAAACACCCATGAATCAGACAAAGCAAGCCTGATAAATATTGTTTTCTTGCCTGAACGGCAGCACACTTTGTTCGTCCGTTGCAAGTAATCGCAGGAAACAGATGAAAATGAAGCAGCGCATACCTGCTGCTTATGTTTCTTTACTTCTTCCTCGTGATCCACACATTGCAAGTTTTGATTTAATTGAACTGTAGCCCCTGGACCTTTTTTTCGACGATCCCAACTCTTAGACTCCGTAGAATGTGCGAGAAGCTCGGCCTGGTTGATCAGAGTTTGCAAGAGTGCAACAGCTTTTCGGGACATGGTAACCGCGACGGTTTTCTTGCCTAAATCAAATATGGCTATCACCTTGCGAAGTTCGGTGAGATAAAAACCTTCATCGATTACGAGCTCGTGCGTCTGATGATCTGCACTCAAGTCCGATCAAAATAAGTAAGCTTGGACAATTTTCTCCGGGCGACTTTAGTCGAGTCGACTGACTTATCAGCAAAAGCAAAGCACAAGCAACTGCTGTGTTGATAAAACCATAAAGTATGAGGGGATGCATGCACAGATCGTGGGGATGATGATGGATGGCCAAAAAATGGCGCTTTGCAATAATCAGAAGCACTATGTGAAGATAAAAACCCAGATACTGAAATAAGTGAGATGGACCTGGAGCTTCTGGAGGGCCAAGTTGTCCATGGAGCGCGACATGAAAAGAGAAAGCTGAACTAACTTTCCAGGTGCCCAAGTCGTTCTTCGGGAGAAACGCCTCTCTTTGGGAAAATAAACAATCGAAGTAATCTAATTCGGGGAACACAGAATCGACCGTACAAGAACTGCTCCCCGGAATCGGTGGCGAGTTGAAGGACCCAAATCGCATAGCTTCATTGGCAAGTGAGACTAACACAATAGCTGGTTAGAATCAATTGAATGGTAATCAAAAACTTACGGCGGCCAGAAGGGTATATACTGGGTCGCTCTGCACGACGGTTTCAATTGATTTACCATCATCACTAATCTTCATCTGGAGTCGTGGAGGGACTGTTGACTCGAGTTCATCAAGCTGCTTCTGGGCCTCGAGCACACTACGAATGGTTCGATGATGGATTAGAAGGTTGGATTGTCATGTCAAGATATTTTGGATGTCATATCCTTGTGGTGCAATACAAGAGGAGTTGTGATGTACAGGTCCCAATAGTAGGGAAAGGGCTTACTCCTGATAAGTGGCTGGGTGGCCACTTGAGATCTTGATGGATGCTTTTCGCATCAACCGATCACTTTGAGCAGCTATCTTTCGGATGCACACCAGAGGATCAAGCGGCCAGCCATCGATGGGATGGAGTGATGTGGCGGGACTTATGACGTTACCGGGGAACTCGACAGTTATCTGATCAGCTGATGAACCACCAAAAGTGTTAAAAACCGCCTTGTCAAATGCCTCATTCACCCAATAATTTTTCAAACGCGGTTTTTATTTACACTCACGGTCAACGTGTGGTTTCATTCCATTAGCAATGGCCTGCCCTGCCCTGTAGCGCAACGGTAAGACAGATCAGAATTATCGTTCACTATTAGTTATCAAGTTTCCAACGAGTTAATGGAACAGGTACAGGATAATTTCATAGTCTTCGTAGGAAGATGAGGCGGAGAGTCACAGTGAATGCTTGTGTCATCAGAGTTTTATTTAAAAAGAACAGGTCTAAATTTTCGTGATTTTGATTCGCTAGACCTCAAGGTGTGCATAGCTTTCTTTTTCTTTTCTGATGGTCAATTGATCATGATAGGTTTGAGAACATACCAATCAAGACCCAGTATGGCCCATGCAAGGTGCCTGCGAGATTCAAGTTCAGTTGCATCCAGAGTTTCATAATCTTCGTCCTCTGAAACCGGTGGTTCACGAAACAACCCAACTGACATGGCCAAGCTACTAGTCAATGACCAAAAGATCATCCCATGATCCAAATTTTCGGGCCTATGATTATCTCGGAAAGTAATTAATGATTCTGGGTCGTTCGCCTAGGGTGTTATCGTTGGAAAATGAATGAATGAATCTAAATTACTGACGCATGTTCGACGTTACTCAGTATGGACATAGCCCTGATCCCAAAAACTGTGGGTTTGATGTAAATGTTTCCGTCTGAACTCATTAAAAGACCTAGAGAGAACCTAAACCAGCGGTTGGAGAGTGAGATTTTGTCGGCTTGACTGAGACTCCAGAGGTGATAATCACGAGGAGGGCTGGAAGCGGGAGAATCTCCACTGGATTGATTTTCAGTGACGGATTCGAGATTATGAATATCTGCCACCCTTGCCAAACCATGTCCGATGATCCCGTATAGGATTGATACAAACTGAGCCAGGTAATGCTTGGTGTGATGGAGGGGATTGGGTGGACAGGGCGAGGGACGAAACTGAAGTCGGTCGGGTGAACTCAAGAAGGTATCGAGTTGGATTTTCCAATCGACTGCGTTGATGGAAGGAGACCAGAGGTTGAGAGTATTAAAGAAGTATCCTGATAGGAAATCAATCTGAGATCTGGCTGGTAGACATTCTGAGCAGAGTTCTTCGAGGGTGGGAATCGGATATCTTGCGACCAAGTCCAAGGAGAATTGCTGTTCTGGCTGGATGAAGGTGATAGGGGGGAACTTGGATTGAGAGGCGAGGATGGATTCAAGCTGAGTGCGTAGCGGATGAGGTGGTTGTTTGATACCGGTTGGACATCGCACTCGTTGACCGATGGTGATGACACTCAGTTGTGCGGCCAGATCGTCGACAGAGAAGTCGAGTGGTACGTCAGATGATTTAGATGGTTGTTTATTACTCGAGGAAACGTTCTTTTCGAGTGCTTGGATACGTGCCTCGAGTTTTTTGATATATTCTTCACGTTCGACTTGTTCGGCGATTGAGTGATGGGGGATACTGGTTTGAAATAAATAGATAGATACATAAAAGCTGATTTGGGTTATCTAGAAAATAGATGGGTGAGCTTACGAGGGAGGTGCACTAGCACCGGAGTAATCGCAAGTCAGGTTTCGCTTGTGACATTCTGAACACGGTCTACCCTAAATGGGATAAATAGAATAGAGGTTAGAGGCTCTCTTGATCTTGGTGGGTTTTAAGTGTGACTCACTCGGTCGCATCTGGTTCGTCGTTTACTGTTTCGAAGCACATTAGGGGACATGAGTGATTTACGTAAGATGCCGGAATGAGCCTCCTAGTTGCTTTTATTTTTACTTTTCGTGCAAGCCATGATTATTAGCAGATTACTGACCGACAACCCGAACAGCTCGCAAGCTGACGGTTTAATTTTTTCTTGGGTTTAGCTGTTGTGGTGCTTGAGGATGAAGGTTTGTCTGAGTTACTGTTTTCGTTACTACTGTTCTCGTTATTCCGGGGTGAAGGTCCAGGATGAGGGTTGTTATTGTTGTTACTATATTCGGCCTTCTGAGGTTCGATCGGGTTCCTAGTTGTTGATGACGCCATCAGAGTGTTAAGAATCTGACTGGCTGGTCAGTTTAGTCTTAATGTAAGCTGGTTTACCAAATGAATAATAATTTTAAATATCGCGTATTTATGTATGTACAAAATATCTAAACATGCACACTTTCTCACTATAATTCTTAAATTCCTACCGAGACTCTACGTAAGAGGGTGAGCCTCCCTCGGATGGTCAAAGCGTTGGAAAAAAAAGAAGGATAAAAGAATTAAGACAGAAGGAAAGAGAGAACGAGAAAGAGATGATACATACATAGTCCAGAGTACGGCTTGTTGGCTCAACGTAGCTTAATTATGTAGTTTACTTTAGGACTTGTTGAGCTTGAGACAGAGTTAATGAGACTGAGTTAAAGGGGGGCATGCACCTATGTACTTATTACCTGTGTATATGCATAAATACATACATACATAAATTAAATGAAAAGGTTAAAGATATTTAAGTTTTCCCAGTATAGGGTTGTTTTGATAAAACAATATTGCTTATGTAAGTTTTTGAATTATGTATTTAAATGCAGTCAAGTGGCACTGAACTTGTGCATCAACCTTGTTTATTGTTTATATTTTATTTTAATCTGACAAAACCAGTATTTATTACGTCAACTGGGCTAATTAATAGGGTTGTGTTATGTAATTCACGCAGCATAAACTTCCGAAACTCTCCCAGGTTGAACTCAAAGTGGAGGCAGCAATCGAGCCGGATTCACAGGGGCTGGACCTTTGACCCGGGCCTCTGGTCTCAGGGAGAGGAGAGGAGCCGGAGCGGTAATCACACTTCGATTCACACCACCACAACACCCTCTTCACTCCGAGTCACCACCTTCATTTGCCACCCATCGGCTTGAGCCCGCGCTCGAGCACGGATCAGCCTGAATCTATATCCTGTGTAATCCCACCAGATCCGGCTGGCCGACGCGAAGAGAGCCCCTTATCCCACCGCAGGCCTGTCCTTAGGCCCTTCAACTTGAGATGGGAAAAAACACTTTCGTTATCACAGAAAGAGTACTCAAACTTGGCCAAGTCTCCGATGATGGTGCGCCACCACCGTAGGGAGTTTACCTGCGGCACCACTGTTGTGTGTAGAGCTACTGTCAAGAGTGGAAGATAAATGGAAAAAGTGGGGACTACGCGAGTGCCAAAGAAGATGAGGAAACTCTGGTGGATAGCGTAGCCGTGTGTACAATTTATATGTTCTAAATATCTTACATGTCTGTGATACGTAGTATAATACTGAATACGTACACCACGGACGCAGAAAAATATCTTGAAAACCGGTTAAACAGGTTTTCGGAATATTTTCCCATTCAATCACTGGCCACGTCGCGAGGAACGAGTCGGAGAAACCATTTTGAAATATTTTTCCGAAAAATTTTCACAACCACTTGAGGTGGTTTCAGGAATATTAACACTTAAGCAATTTGGTTGGCACATGCCTTGTCAACCAAAATGGTTGGGGCAATTGGTTCTGAAAACCAGTGAAATTGGTTGCAGGAACCAATTCTGTTTGCCAAAAGGTCCCCAAAACCAAATTGGTTGGGAGATAATATTCCTGTAGCCAGATTTGGTTACAGAAAGGGTTTGGGAAACCATTTCTGTTTTCAGATTGGTTGACTCAGTATACAGAATGGCACCGGGTGCCACATTTAACAGAGGGGAAAAAAATAATTATTATTTTTCAGGCCTTGAAGGCATGGGTTCATCCAACTTAATCATGGACTCCCAAGTGAATGAGGGGGAGTGGGAATAAAAAATATTGAGATCACTAGTACAATCCACCAGGAAAAAACAATGATCACTTGTCTACAAGTGACATAGCAAAGTATAAAGGGGCCTTTGTACTTTCTGATGTCACTTATAGACAAGTGATCATTGTTTCTTCCTGGTGATCAGACATTTGAAAGACCTACTTAGTAAAAAATAAGCAAAAATAGAAAATGAGTGAAGAAAAAGGGAGAAGACAAGAGAAAGTAGAAATCAAGAAATCAAGAAAAAGGTAGGACACAGTAAATGAAAAAATAATGAGCAACTAGTAGAGAGATTGAGCTCTAATTGAGATCACCATTCACATCTGCATCTTCATTACCACTACTCATTGTTTGATCCATCTTGACGGTCATTTCCTCCTCAGTTGGAAATGCAGCTTGTTCAGCCATGACTATTGATGCTAGCATCTTCCCATCCCATAGCTGGGAATACTTTTTCCAGACAAGTGATGCAAATTCAAAGTCGTAAAGCTGTAACTTGCCAGTGCGCGCGGCAAGATCTTCCTTGATCTGGGTGCAGAAATTGGGGACTTTAGTCGATGTGCCCTTGGCCAATTTGCGCTGGAGGTTGTTGAGATTGATGAGCAGCCTCAGATGGGCCAATTGAGCCTTGGCCAGTTGTTTGATGTTAGGGTCTTTATTAATGTTCTTAACATTAGTGTTTTTGTGTTGTGGCGTCATCTGGCCATAGACAGCAGATACAAGTTTGGAGAGTTTTGGTACACCCTTTAGGTCATCCAATCCAGACTGGATGATTGTGGCCAACATGTGCTTTTATTGACCTTCTCGACCTTGCAGGCATCATCTTGCCATTGCTCTGTGAGATTTTGATGTCAAGCACTTTATTGCAGCTATAACTTAAATGCTAATAGTAGTAACAGAATTCTTGAGACAGCAGAAACAATAAAGTGTTAATATGAAAAGATAACAGAACTTAAAAGAGTATAATAAAAGAGAATGAGTGATCTAAATTATACCTTTAGCTTTGTTCAATCCTGGTAACAAATCAAGTTGATAACAGCGCCTTTGAAGATGAATAGGAATAGAGAAATAATCACAAGCCTGAAAGTATTGAGGAAAAGACAGATCAATTTTTTGTATTCAAGGAAATGAAAAGACGAGAGCGAGACGAAAGAGAAAATGTTCCAAGTACCTCCACTTGGACTAAATCGCACTCCTCCTAGATCTTCAAAGTCGGTTTCAAGTGATTGATTGGATCGACAAGCAGCTGATAGGGCGCTCGACAGTTGATTAAGGGAAAGAATCGGTTGGAATATTGGATAGGTGGTTGTCGGTGAAAAGTCTTCTCGAGTCTGCTGAACCTCAGAGATGGTGAGAGCGGGACTTCTAGGATTAAGTCATTTTGCATATGACCTAAATCAACCATGCATATTGACTGCGGTCAGGATTAACTGACACTCCTCCTTAATTCTGACTCAGTCAAGTGAAGCTGGGATCGAGAGCTTTCTAATTTGATGAACCCAAGCGGTTTGGTTAGACCATCTGCGATCATATCGTGGGTTGAGACTTGCTGCATCGTTAATTGTTTCTTGTTGACCAGCTCTAACACGTATTGAAACCGAACCTCAATGTGTTTGGTATTGTCATTCAATTGAGCCTCTTTGCTGATAATCACTGCACCGGAGTTGTCATTTTTCATTGTTGGAGCCTTGATCTTGACGCGTAGGTTCAAAACTAGATTTGTCAACCATCTCAATTGCTTTGCACATCGATTGATCGCCACGAACTCTGCCTCCGTAGTTGATTGAGCCACTACCGGTTGTTTCTTCGTCGACCAACATATGGGATTTCCATACATTGTAATGACATACCCCGACGTTGACTTCTTTGTGATCAATGAGGTTGCATAGTCCGCATCCGCCCAGCCGCACAATCCTTCGTCTGGATCTTCAGTTTGCTTGTACAGAATTCCCATCGTGACTGTCCCCTTGATGTATCGCAACATGTGTTTGATTGCGGACCAATGCGATTCATTTGGGTTGCTGGTGAATTGTGCCAACAGATTAGTAGCAAAGGTTATATCCGGTCGAGTATGAAGAGCCAGATAGTTGAGCATTCCTACAGCCTTCTGATAGAGTTTCTGATTTATTGGTGGAGCGTCCATAGCCACTATTTTGTGAAGATTGATGGGCGCCGGCGCTCTGACTGGATTCGCGTCCTGCATATTGAAATCATATAGGATTTTTTCCGCAAAATCTGCCTGGTGCAAATGGACCGAGCCGTCCTCCTTCCAGTCAAGGGTGTAGCCCAGGTGTTGCGTTGGACGTTCCTTTATTTTGATGGAATAAATTTGCGTAATATCGTCCAGAAACTTCAAAACCCGTCCATTGTTGTCGGCGACCACGAGACCGTCATCCACATGCATGTGCAGGATCAAGGTTCGATCGATGTTGTAAAACACTGATTCATCGAGAGGAGAGGACGACAATCCTAATTTGGTCAAGGTACCAACCAGATGCTTCCGCCATTGACGTGGTGCTTGCTTAGTCCCATACAGTGACTTATTCAAGCGCCACACCCATGACTCTTTGCCTGGAGTCTCAAATCCTTCAACCTGTGCAACATATACAGGCGCATCGATTTCACCGTATAAGAATGCTGTTTTGACATCAAACTGGTAGACCGCCCATTGAAGATTGACCGCTAGCGTAAGAAGTAGTTTCAGAGACTCATTCCGGGCAACCGAGGCGTAGGTATCAAAGTAATGCATCATGTGCACTTGATGGTTACCAAAACACACCCAACGAGCCTTGAACCTTAACAGATCGCCAAATTCATTCTTCTTTCTCGCCAATAGCCACATTCCTCCAATTACTTTGTCGTCTCCCGGCGGTGGTACCAAAGTGCCCGTGTTCTTGGTTGATAATGAGTTGTATTCATCCGACATAGCTTTCATCCATCCATCACATTCGGCGGAATTTCCCAGCGCCTCTTTGATGGTTACCGATTCCGTCAGAAACAGGTGTTCAGGAGGATCAAACTGCACTAGTAACAACTCTTCTGGCGGATCGCGAATAATTAGAGGGGCCTCATTTCTGATCCTTGCTCCCGATCTACGTGCCGTGTGAATGACATTTCGATTGTCTACCGCGCTCGAAATCTCTTTTGACGGAGGCTGCGTTACCGGCACGAAATCGTAGTTCTTCGTTGGAGTCGGCTTCATTGGACTGTCAGGAGGATTTTCAGGTACCGCGTCTTTGGAGGAAGACCGTACCTTGTCTTTGATGAAAGACCGTATGGGTGGAGAGGGATTATTTATAGACACGACGTCTGAGGATTGAGAAAGGGGATTTTTTATAGACACGTTGTCTTTCCAGATAGATCGAGTTACTGATGTTGCATTGGGCAAGGTATCTGGATGTTTTTTAACTGAAGCTTCGGAATTGTACTCGAATTTCAGTTGTGTGGGGATATAGTCACGACTGATTACTACATGTCGTCGTGTAGGATCAAAAAATCTGAGAGCGTCCGAGTGATCTTGGTATCCGAGACAGATAAGCGGTCTTGATGGTGCTGCCACCTTGGATGGGGGTCTATGAGAGACAAAAACCTTGAGACCAAATGGAACCAACTTATTAATATCCCGCACTGGTTCAATACATAAATTCAGTTCAGATAGTACCCTGACAGGAGAAGACCATTCCAGCGATTTTGACGGTAACAAGTTAATTAGGGTTGACGCGTAGCTTGCTGCTTCATCCCAGAAGTTTAAAGGGACAGAGGATTGCGCCATTAAGCATCGGATCTTCATCAAGAGCGTCTGATTAAAGCGTTCCGCCAGCCCATTGGTCTGGGGATTATTGGCCGGTCCAGCTTCAATGCGAATTCCTAGTCGTTCAAGATGAGACAAAAAGAATTTAGAACTACATTCTCCTCCCCGATCTGTATGAATGATAGCAGGGGACTTACCTGTCTTGTTCAAAATTTCATTTATGTAAGACAGGATTTTCCCCTCCGATTCTGATTTGTGTCGCATGAGGTATATTCGGTTAAATCTAGAATAATTGTCGATGATTACCAGAATGTACTTCCATGACGATTTACTTGGGGGGGACACTTGTAACACGTCGATATGCAAAGTTTTGAAGGGACGGTCGGTGGTGGGAAGTGGATTGGAATGAGGTGCTTGCTTGAGTTTGCATCGTTTGCATACTTCACAGTTTTTCGCCCACTGATGATCGAACTTAGGTTTAATCTTGTACAGGTCAAAGAATTTTTTGAGGTACACGTCTGATGGGTGGCCAAGAAGTATGTGATAGTCCAAAGCCGGATCGGGATCCGATATGTTCAATACATAACTTGAAGGGTTGACTTTTGGAGCAATGGCTTGATATAGGTTGCCAACTCGTGGGAATCGGAACACAACCTTTTGACCAGACCGTACCAGGACTAGACGATTCTTGAACAGCATCTTTAGTCCATGATCTTCAAGTTGGCTTGCCGAGATTAGATTCCGAGGCCCGTTTGGAGCATAAAACACCGGGTGAATTAGCGTTCCTCCTATGTTGAATTTCCCCGTATGAGTAATTAGAATTGAACCTGAGTACGTATTGATAGACTTTTTCACTGGTTCCGGATCCACCAGTAAATGAAAATCGCAGAACGTCGACTTAGATGCTCCGGAGTCAAAAATCAGCGTAGTCGTTTCCGGAGCCGTTGGAATACCGTTGATGTTTATCTCGTCAGATATCATAAAACCCGATTCCTCGACATAATCATTGCATTCGGAATCGTCATCATGTACTGCATCGACATTTTCCTCCGCTTCTTCATCGACCAGATTAGCTTGGCCTGACATGTACATTTTCATCTGTTCTCGGAACTTCCTCGCAAATTCATCATCTTGTCGTGGTCTGTTTGGAGACGGTCTAGTAGGAACCACACCCCTCATCTGGCCTCGAGATGATGATCCTCCTCGATTTCCACGTGAGGAACTCGATCCCCGATTGTATGACGAGCCGTTTTCCGCACGATTCGACGAAGATTTTCTGAATCTTTGATTCTGACTAGAGAAATAGGCTGAGTCAAACTGAGACGTGGTCTTCCTGGTTTCTTCAATGAGTAATCGATCATAAACCTTTTCAAACGTGAGTGGCTTGAGGTCGTAGAGACTTTGAACCAAACCAGCTAATGATTCGTCTCCGTCTAAGCTCCGTAACAGTAAAGCCCCAGCCATTCCAGTTGTCATGGTGAAGAAGCCGGGATTTGACTGAATTGACATTTCCAAGGACGTATACAGCTTTCGGAAGTTAGTCGCATGCTCGGCTAGAGAACCTTCGGGGACGTAAGTTAGATTTATTAGGGCAAATAACTTATTGCACAGTTGGATGATTGATTTTTCTCCGCATGCCAGAGCCAACGCATCCATGGCATCGTACACGTTTCCAGGTTCTGAGGCAACGACCGGGTGTAGTTCGCTTCTGACTGTGGCATAGAGTTTGTTGATCGCCCAAGCAGACATCTGTCGGAATTCAGGTGTTTCTTTGTTGTCGCTCACCCATGTTGAGTTCAGGAGTTGTTCATAGCCTTTGGCGATTATAATATTGATGAATCGTTTTTTCCAATGGGCCCAGTTGTGTCGATTCAACTTTTCAATCCTTGACTTGGATCCACCATCTGAACTATCCGAAGAATTCCCCATGTTGTCTTAATCCTAAAAGCGATCTGTTCTAACTTTAGTCTGATATTTAGTTATGCCAAGTGCTGACTCTCGCTACCATGTGAGATTTTGATGTCAAGCACTTTATTGCAGCTATAACTTAAATGCTAATAGTAGTAACAGAATTCTTGAGACAGCAGAAACAATAAAGTGTTAATATGAAAAGATAACAGAACTTAAAAGAGTATAATAAAAGAGAATGAGTGATCTAAATTATACCTTTAGCTTTGTTCAATCCTGGTAACAAATCAAGTTGATAACAGCGCCTTTGAAGATGAATAGGAATAGAGAAATAATCACAAGCCTGAAAGTATTGAGGAAAAGACAGATCAATTTTTTGTATTCAAGGAAATGAAAAGACGAGAGCGAGACGAAAGAGAAAATGTTCCAAGTACCTCCACTTGGACTAAATCGCACTCCTCCTAGATCTTCAAAGTCGGTTTCAAGTGATTGATTGGATCGACAAGCAGCTGATAGGGCGCTCGACAGTTGATTAAGGGAAAGAATCGGTTGGAATATTGGATAGGTGGTTGTCGGTGAAAAGTCTTCTCGAGTCTGCTGAACCTCAGAGATGGTGAGAGCGGGACTTCTAGGATTAAGTCATTTTGCATATGACCTAAATCAACCATGCATATTGACTGCGGTCAGGATTAACTGACATGCTCCAACTTAAGGTGTGTGACAAGCCACTGCGGGTCTTGCTGATTGAGTATGTCCTGAGAGAGCCAAAGATGTTAGTAATTGTTTATTTAACATTAGATTCTGTCATCTTACCTTGACCAAGGAAAAAGGTGTGTGTAGATGTCAATTGCAGAGGGAGGTAACTTGACAAATGCTGTTTAGATCAGCTTGCAGCAAAACCACCTTGAGGGTCAATCCAATAAATGTGACAAGACTTAAGCTGCCTGTATTTTATAATTCTCCCGGCAGTGGTTGTCCATTGAGATCTTTGGCTAACTCCTGTAGGCCAACAAGCATCACAATAATGGACAACAATTTTGTCCAAAGTTTGCTCTTGATTAACTAAGCCAAGTGGGAGCAGTTAGGTAGAAATGAACCTCAGATAGGATAATTTTACACACCTTAATGATTGGTTGAGAGTTCCTAATGAGGGCCTCTTTATTGTGGGAATGAGAAAGGAGCTCCCTGAGGTTCTTGCAGATAGATGTGAGGGTTTCTGGTTGGACTGAAGTAGTTGAGATGTCAGATGCAGATGATGATTGACTGTGTCAAATTGGGTCTGAGTATCCTGTGCTTGGGTTTGACTGGAGATCAGCTGGTATGGCTTCCTCTTGGATCTGATTTGGCCATTCATACCTGTATGTAGCAGGTGATTGACTTGGGGTTGCCGCGACACTGTGAATGGGCCCAATGCCATGCGTGGAGGTAAGAGGAAGGGGGGATGGTGAAATCTGACCTTCACCCAGTTTTCTTCTGGCGTATTGGTATCCTCCTCCCCCTCCATGGGGGATTGGATATCCATCACCACCCCAAAGACCAATCTGATGGGTGCCACCGCCACAAGGTGAGATGCCAGGACCAAATGGCCTTGTAGGCCCCTCACTGCTGTCAAAAGTTGGCCTCAGATAGCCATCCCCAGAGCCAGTTTCATAGCCTTCCACAGCTCCAGGTGGCCTTGTGAAGCCTTTGCTACGTCCAGAGGCAAAGGCAGGCACATCCCCCGCCACAAAGGTCTTGTTGAAGCCATACAGTCATAGGTTTCCTTTGCCGCCTCCAGGGGGCTTAGGTGGGCTGTCTTTTCCGCTGGGTGGCTTGGGGACTCCTTGGGTGTGATTGACTCAAGGTGCCACCACCACCTATCCTTCTTTGGAAGGATAGGTGGTGGTGGGTCCTTGCGTCCAATCATAAGTGTGGGTGTCACCCAATGTGTCATATGTTTTAGTATTGCAGTAAAAGGTGTGGGTTCAGGTGAGGTTGATACTGTGAGAGAAAGAAATATTTTGATATTTCCGGGAACTTTGTGTGAAAGTCATGTAACTAGTCTAGTCCATGAGTTTCTGATGTTTCAGTTTCTTTTCTTTTCCTCATTCTGTTTTCTCTCTTTATTCTTTCATCTCAGGTTTGAACCTAACTGCTCCCTCCCCCTAAACTTCCCAAGGTGACACCCAACACATCTTGTGGTGTCTCAAGGTTATTATCTTGTCTTTCTTTCTCATATCTCTTTCCACTTCTCATTCTTCTGATGAAATACATTCCTAATCCTGTTTTATCTCTTTATTCTTTCATCTCAGCTTCAACCCTAACTGCTCCCTCCCCCTAAACTGCCCAATCTGACACTCAACACATCTTGTGGTGTCTCAAGGTTTGACCCTAACTGCTCCCTCCCCCTAAACTGCCCAAGCTGACACTCAACACATCTTGTGGTTTCTCAAGTTCTATTTTCCTTATCTCACAGATACTCATCCTGAATCTGGGACCAGGTGTTGGGGGGAGAGGCCACTGTGAATGGATAAGGTTTGTAAGTTTCTGACATTATGGATACTCAGAAACGCGGAAGCTTGGAACTTACTTGCTTGCTTGAGAGTCTGATTCTTACCTGTTTTGATGGGTGTTGGGCCATCCTGATTGGTTTTGAGAGGGTTTCAATTCAATAAGAAGAGAGCGTTGAGTCAATGAGGGGAGCCAAGTCAATGAGTTTTGATATGCTGTTTAACTCCGTCCCTCCAGAAGCGGATGGTGAATCCTGGAGATCTTTCAGCCATGAAAATGCGCGCAGATTGCACATTGGAGCCACCTTCACTGAAATAAATAAATATAATGCCCACCACCAGGAAAAATAAGTTGTCACCTGACGTCTGGTGACATCAAGAAACAATGGCTGTAGCCTGTTTCTAGCTCTGATTCCCCTCCGACTAGGCTACAATGGCCCCTTTGTGCCCTACAAGGGGCTGTACATGAGGCCAACATTGCTACTAATGGGCAGCTCATTGAACCTAGGCTGATGTCACCTGTAGTCTAGTGACAATTCATTTTTCCTGGTGCACAGTATGTCTTTTAGTTCCTCACCCACTACTCAATATAAATAATCCAATTGCACATTATCTGAAAATAAAATTAGTATCCTTCTCCTTCTCTTGAATATACAAACAAACACCAAGGATCTCATTTAAGCATTGCACTTTCTGTTGAAAAATTGGTCTTCTCCACATTTTTTTCCCCATTAATTTACTCCCATATATTTTTGAATTTTAATTCATGAATTTTTGTGGAGGAGCCAAGGCTTATAATTATCAATCACATATTTTGGGAATGGATTTACCTGGTGAGTTGGCTATGTCTAATTTTACATGAGGCAGGATTTCATTATTCTAACTTGTAATTAAAATATGTCACAGGGTTTGAGAAGATTCCTCAACATTAAGGGCCTAATAAATACAGATGCATCATCTGCAGGGTAAACAGCAGTAAGTATTGCTGCACACCTGAACACAGCTGGTCACAAGAACAAACTGGCACAGCTGAATTCATTAGCAGAAATGTATTCACATGAAACACAGCATCAAAATCAGATATCAGGATTCAACGATTTCTCTAATGATCACACCCCACCCCAAAGCCCACTCAGGTCTGAAATAGATCCTTCTGACCCCTTGATTGTTACTGATGAAGATAATAGAACAATGTCTGATATTGAAGATGTAGATTTATTGACCCTGCAGATTGGGGGTATGAAGTGGATGAGGGCAAACAAGCCCAAAGTTCACATGTTGCGGCACCTTGGTAAATATATCAAACACTTTGGACCAGCCAGGCTCTTTGCCACAGAGAATCTTCAATGGAATAGTGGGGCGTTGATAAACGCACGCCAACACCAACCCGCACACCAATTTTTTTTGGCGTGCGGGGCCTACACGCCATTTTTTTTGCCGTGTAGGGTCTACACGCCAAAAAAAAAGGGCGTGTGAGACCCACACGCCAAAAATGGCGTGCGGGTCTCACACACCCTTTTTTTTGGTGTGTAGGCCCCGCACGCCAATTTTTTTTGGCGTGCGGGTCCCACACGCCAATTGTTTGGCGTGTGGGATCCCCCGCTCACATAATCAAATGGGAGGGCCCATTCGATTATGTGAGCGAGGCCCCTCCCGGCTGACAAGGTTATACAACCTCGTCAGCCGGGAGGACTTCCTCCTGGCACGAGGCTGTATAACCTCATCAGCCGGGAGGACTTCCTCCCGGCTGATGAGGTTATACAACCTCGTCAGCCAGGAGGAAGTCCTCCTGGCCGACAAGGTTGTATAGCCCCGTCGGCCGGGAGGACTTCCTCCTGGCCGACGAGGTTGTATAGCTTCGTCGGCCAGGAGGACTTCCTCCCGGCTGACGAGGTTATACAACCTTGTCAGCCAGGAGGAAGTCCTCCTGGCCGACGAGGTTGTATAGCCTCGCCGGCCGGGAGGACTTCCTGGCCAACAAGGTTGTATAACCTCATCGGCCAGGAGGAAGTCCTCCCGGCCGGCAAGGTTGTATAACCTTGTGGGCCAGGAGGAAGTCCTCCCGGCCGACGAGGCTATACAACCTCGTCGGCCAGGAGGACTCCCTCCTGGCTGACGAGGTTGTATAACCTTGTCAGCCGGGAGGGGCCTCGCTCACGTAATCGAATGGGCCCTCCCATTCAATTATGTGGCACACCAATTGTTTGGCGTGCACTCCCACACGCCAGACAATTGGCGTGTGGGAGCGCACGCCAAACAATTGGCGTGCAGGCCCTGCACGCCAGACAATTGGCGTGTGGGAGCGCACGCCAAACAATTGGCGTGCGGGCCCTACATGCCAATTTTATTTGGCGTGCAGGTCTCACACGCCCTTTTTTTTGGCGTGTAGACCCTACACGCCAAAAAAAAATGGCGTGTAGGCCCCGCACGCAAAACAAAATTGGCGTGCAGGTTGGCGTTGGCGTACGCTGTTGGCGTGCGTCTATCAACGCCCGGAATAGTGAGAAACAGTTCTATCCATTCAGACAGGTTACACCCAGGAAGGGATATAGCCAGAAGCTTTGTTGATAGCCAAATCATGAGATTACTGATGTCTGGTTCCAGATTATTCAACCATGAGGAAAAGAGATACTTCAAAGCCACTCCTCAGGCTACCAAAATATTTCAAGAGAATTACCTCATTCAAAAAACCATGGGATTCAACCAAGAAATCTAGTTCAACACAAAAAGGTATCCTAGTCATCATGGGAATAATATTGAATTATGATACACTTCAATTGCATGCAGTTGTTCAGAAGTGAATATTCAATCTAAATCAACATCCCATGTGTCAGCCTGAAGCCCCCCTTGGATCATAAAACAAAAAGTTGAACCCAATACTGTTTTCCTTTTCTTTAATCAATCAAACATAAAGAAAAGGAAAACATTAAGTCTCTCATGTCAAATCTCAAGCCATCAAAGTCTTCAACACATTGACTATTCTTCATTACCACATTTTCTATTTCTCTGCTCTAATTTCTCTACAATTTCATTGATTCAATTGTTGTGTTGTCTCACTATTGTGTTGCCTCCAATATCATCTTCCAAATAACAGGTACCACCAAATTATTTCTATCTCATTATTTCTATTATAATTCATGATACTAAAAATTTCATTTGTTTCTACCTAGATTAAAATCTTCTCTCCCAAGTTGTTTTTGTTGGGTATAATTAACCCTCCTCCTCATTCATCAGGTTAGAGTCAGTGTTTTTTTCTTTTTTTTCTTTTTTTTCTTTTTTTTCTTCTTTTTTTTTTCTTTAATCAATCAAACATAAAGAAAAGGAAACCATTTCATTGATTCAATTTTTTCTTTGTATCACTATTGTGTTGCCTCCAATATCATCTGTTGAATAACAGATTAAAATCTTCTCTCCTAAGTTGTTGTTGTTGGGTATAATTAACCCTCCTCCTCATTCATCAGGTTAGAATTACAATCTTCTCTCCTAAGTTGTTGTTGTTGAGTACAATTAACCCTCATCCTTGTTCATAAGATCCTTGCCAAGATCTAACTGAAATCTTATGAATAAGGGGCCTCAGCCGCAACACATACCTGAACTCCTCAGGATCAATTACCCTACTTTCAACATTAATCAGATTGCTGCTCTGAAGCTGAATGAGAAGAATAAAATAAAGGCTCTCATTTATATTGGTAGGAAAATATATTACAATAAAATCATATGACACATACTAATTTACTGACTGACAAAATGGGTACTTTGCCACCATCTAAAGGAAAATAATCCCCGAGACCCCAAAGGAATTATTGACTATTTGGAATCAATATGGGAAGTTGGACCCAGGAAATATTATGCTAAAATTAAAAAGTGAATAATGAGGGAAATTCAACAAGAAATACACATGTCTGTAATAGCTAAAGAGTATAGATTTGTATATACCCCAGTTGAGGTCAGCAATACACAATAAGTAGGAAATTCCATTGAAATGATTCTAATGCAAGAATTCTTCTCCATCCCAAATAAGAGAATCAAATGTGTTTTGAATGTGCAGCACAATTGTTATTATGGGAAATTTCCAGCTGTTGAAACAACAATATTACCAACTGGGTGTCAAGAAGGAACAAGCATTACCCACAAAATAAAACATTCAAATAAGAATACATACCTCCTGAATGCTTTCTCTCATCTGGCTGCCAGCTACCAGGGGGTTGATAAGCGCACACCCAACAAAATGGGTGTGCAGCCAGTGCACCCTTTTTTTGACGGGCATGCAGCTGCACACCCTGTTAAAAACAGGGTGTGGTTTGCAGGCCTGCCAGGAGGCTTCCTCCTCAACCAGAGGGAGTCCCTCTGGCCAGGGAGGTTATACAACCTGCTTGACCAGAGGCTCCCTCCAGTTGAGGAGGTTGTATAGCCTCCTCAACCGGAGGGATTCCCTCTATTCAAGGAGGTTGTATAACCTCCCCGGCCGGAGGGACTCCCTCCGGTCAAGTAGGCAGCCTCCTGACAGGTGTGCAAGCCGCACACCCTGTTTTGAACAGGGCGTGCAGAACCCACACCCTGTTTTGAACAGGGCGTGCAGCACCCACACCCTGTTTTGAACAGGGCGTGCAGCACCCACACCCTGTTTTGAACAGGGCGTGCAGCACGCACACCCTGTTTTGAACAGGGCGTGCAGCACGCACACCCTGTTTTGAACAGGGCGTGCAGCACACACACCCTGTTTTGAACAGGGCGTGCAGCACGCACACCCTGTTTTGAACAGGGCGTGCAGCACGCACACCCTGTTTTGAACAGGGCGTGCAGAACGCACACCCTGTTTTGAACAGGGCGTGCAGCACGCACACCCTGTTTTGAACAGGGCGTGCAGCACGCACACCCTGTTTTGAACAGGGTGTGCAGCACGCACACCCTGTTTTGAACAGGGCGTGCAGCACACACACCCTGTTTTGAAAAGGGCATGCAGCACACACACCCTGTTTTGAACAGGGCGTGCAGCACACACACCCGTCAAAAAAAGGGGGTGTGGGCTGCACACCCTTTTTTTGATGGGCATGCGCGTGGGCATAGATTTATCAATACCCCAGCTACCACCACAACTTGCAGATACTAGAATTGGTCCCATATCAGAACAAACTAAGCTCCTTTCATGTCAACAGGAGCTTTATGTGTGGTTAAAGGAAATGTGCCTGTGAAAAGAATATGATTTTTCTCCAATGCAATTATCTTATCTTACAATAATGCATTTGTTTACAATTATTGCTGGGATATATTTGCCATATTTTGCATTATTTTCCTTATGTTCTCTCATTTTCCAAAGCCATGATATTAGTATTTTACACTCACATTTTTGAACATATCACCAATTTTACCAGGCTTTTGCCATTTACTATTTTTTTTTGTCATCTTAATATTTTAATCATAACAAAAATGCCCTATCTACCAGGGTTTTTTCATATTACTATTTTATTCATAAAAAAAATCCATTCATAATAATAAAATAGAGGAGGGTGGAGGAAGTCATAAAGGAAGTCAGGAAAGGGAAATACTTGTGATGGAAAGTGTATAGCAAATATTTTCCTCAGGTAGACCAGTAAACATGAGAACCCAAGTTAATTGACAAGGGAGGAGCGAAAAGACATGCAGTAAAGATAAACAATTACCTATTATTAATTATTCAAAATTTATTTTACAGAGCTCCTTGATGTGGGAAAGGATAAGTTGGGAAGTACCCCAAGCAAAATCAAGTTTTGTTAAGGTTTTTTCCAACAAAGATTTGAAGGCAGTCCAGTGGGTAATCTGGTGTGCCATGACAAGTTTTTTGACTTGTTTGTTTGGAAACAGTATGTTGCATTTTAGGAAAAATCCCGCTATCAACAAGTTAGTTGGATCACCATCATTGTCTTCATTAGCATGGAGGTGCTTGTTTGGGGTTATTTCCCAAGCTGCTGCAATGTGGGGAAAAACCTGCATGTAATGAAAACACCACCGTCAGATTGATTGGGAATGGTGTGGTTCATCAATCAATAGTGGAGTTACATTACCTTGATTAGATACCCCCTCTCTGGGACCTTGAGGCTTATTGAGATCCTAGTGGTGGTAAAGAACTTCATGACAGTATCAATGAACTTCTTGAAGCTACCTCACTGCAATTAAATCATCTATCCAGCCAATTGGCCACCATTGGGCTCCCTCAGGCTAAAATACCACAGGAGCTTCCCTCCTATCTCCGCTTCCAAAGCCAGGAAATGGATGATATTGGATTGGCAGGTAATGCGGAAACCTTGCTGTTGAAGAGTGGAAACTTTAATTCTTGCAAGCGGATATTGACTTGTGGTAGGCCGCACTTGGTGGTATATTTTTGGTAAACAGTTTCTTCAGTCTTATTTTTGTTCTCTTTGAAACAAATCTGATCAAGCAGCTTGTAGATGATCAAGCAGTTGATGGTGATGTTAGGAAAATGTTTCTTTTTGGGGATTAAAATCTTGGAACTTCTGTTGGAATCTTCTGCTGGTAAATACGTTTGGAAGAAGTTTTCAGTGGCATTGGCAGGGGTACTGGTTATCAAAAGGGATTTGGGTTTGGGGGCAGAAGCAACTGCCTTTTTTGACATGGTGGCAGCTTTGTTTGAAGTGGGTAGTGAAGGATGATCTTGAGGGATATGAAGCCTTCAAACACCAGGCCAGATTGAAGGCCTTGATGGCCAGTGGGATACCATCAGCCCAAATTTGTGGGAGATCCTGCTGAGTGTAATTTCAGAAGGGCGTTGATAAACGCACGCCAACGCCAACCCGCACGCCAATTTTTTTTGGCGTGCGGGGCCTACACGCCATTTTTTTTGGCGTGTAGGGTCTACACGCCAAAAAAAAGGGCGTGTGAGACCCACACGCCAAAAATGGCGTGTGGTTCCCACACGCCAAAAATGGCGTGTGGTTCCCACACGCCATTTTTTTTGGCGTGTGGGCCCCACACGCCAAATAAAATTGGCGTGCGGGTCCCCCCTCGCTCACATAATCGAGTGGGAGGGACCACTTGATTACGTGAGCGAGGCCGGCTGACGAGGTTATACAACCTCGTCAGCCGGGAGGACTTCCTCCCGGCACGAGGCTGTATAACCTCGTCAGCCGGGAGGACTTCCTCCCGGCTGACGAGGCTATACAACCTCGTCAGCCAGGAGGAAGTCCTCCTGGCCGACGAGGTTGTATAGCCTCGCCGGCCGGGAGGAAGTCCTCCCGGCTGACGAGGTTGTATAACCTCGTCAGCCGGCCTCGCTCACGTAATCGAGTGGTCCCTCCCACTTGATTATGTGAGCGAGGGGGGACCTGCACGCCAAACAATTGGCGTGTGGGCCCCGCACGCCAATTGTTTGGCGTGCGCTCCCACACGCCAATTGTTTGGCGTGTGAGAGCGCACGCCAAACAATTGGCGTGCGGGGCCCACACGCCAATTTTATTTGGCGTGCGGGGCCCACACACCAAAAAAAAATGGCGTGTGGGAACCACACGCCATTTTTGGCGTGCAGGTCTCACACGCCAATTTATTTTGGCGTGTAGACCCTACACGCCAAAAAAAAAATGGCGTGTAGGCCCCGCACGCCAAAAAAGATTGGCGTGCGGGTTGGCGTTGGCGTGCGCGCTTGGCGTGCGTTTATCAACACCCATTTCAGAAGGGTTTCCAGAATTATTTCTGGGAACCTTATGAAAATCTATTTTGGTGTTTAAAACCAATTAGCCAATAATTTATGTTTTTCCAACCTTTCCACCAACAGTTTGGTCTTTGGAACCAAAACCATTGGCAGAAATTTTCTGTTGTGAAATTGGTTATGAAAACCTTTTTCTTGAGGACATTTTTTTGATATCTCACAGAATGGTTTTTGTGACCTTTTTGGGAACAGAATTGGTTCTGCCACCTGAATCAAACCAATTCTGTCCCAAAAGCCAGGCCTGTAACCAATTTGGGTTTTGAAACTACCTTGAAAAACTTTAGTGCTTCCATGGTGTAATTGTTGTATAAACTGCATATTTGATTTAATAAGGTTAGAGCACACTTTGCCAAGCCAAGTGTACCCAAGGGCCTGGATGTTCTAGCGTTAAACATCACCCAAGGAAGCTTGGTGTCTCCCCTGTACAAAACATTATCTCACTCCTGAGAGAGTGACAAGTCTGGGGTTTGAATCCCAGCAAGCCCAACCCCTGGCTGCTACCCCTTCCAACCCAGGACAACTACACATCCCCTTCAATTGCAAACCCTTCATTAGTTGTCCCCTTCATACAAACCCTACCTTTCAATTTTCAACACCTGTTACCTGTTTACAAACCAACCTGAGAAGGTTAAAAACATCACACCCCACCACAACCCAGTAGATCAAATTGTCTAGATTACCACAAATTCACAGAAACTTAGGTCCTCATAACACTAAGTACTCAAACAATTGTTGTAAACTTCAAAAACTTGTAGTTCAAAACAAATGATATTCATAGTGTGCAATGCCAATGGCAAAATTACACTTAAAAAAAAAAGTGTCCCCACACTTGGGGACTCTTCAAGTTGTTTGGGAAATTGGGGTTGTAGGGGGAGGTGGGTGGGAATTGAGGAGCTTGGGTAAAAATTACCTTTAGAGGTCCCTGAAATCTAATGAGAATTCTAAAGCTTCTTCAATCAAAGAGGGATAAAGAGCCCACAAGTGGGGGCATTGATAATTGCACGCCCCCCCGGGCACGCCCACGCCCACGCACGCCCTTAAAAAAAAAGCGTGCAGCCCGCACGCCTTTTTTTTTATCGGCGTGCGGGCTGCACGCCCATCCTTGGGCGTGGGCACACCTGTAGATGGGCGTGCAGCTCGCACGCCAATTATATGTATATAGGCAGGGGCACGCCCCTGCCTATATACATAGGAAGGGTGTGCAAGCCGCACGCCCTTTTCTGAACGGGGTGTGCAAAACCGCACGCCCTGTTCTCAACAGGGTGTGCGAGCCACACGCCCTTTTCTGAACGGGGTGTGCGAACCGCACGCCCTGTTCTGAACAGGGCGTGCGAGCCGCACGCCCTTTTCTGAACGGGGTGTGCGAACCGCACGCCTTTAGTGTTGCACGCCAATGGGCGTGCAGCCCGCACGCCGATAAAAAAAAGGCGTGCGTGCAGCACACCTTTTTTTTTATCGGCGTGCAATGGGCGTGGGCGTGCGCCCATTGGCGTGCAAATATCAATGCCCCACACAAGTGGGGTGCACAGGATATTTGTCTCTGTAAATTTGGCTTGCTAAGTCATTTCACAGAGACAACTGTGGATTCTCTAACAGAGGATTCTTTCTGCAACCACAACCTCAACACCCTTTCACTAAAATCCTCACAACTACCCCATCAACCCTCACCCAACCAGATCACCTCCACCCTTCTGCCCCTTGACCTCATCCCCCCCTCTTCCCCAATCCCCCCAACCAAACCAAAATTACACCTGATGCTGTCAGCCCCTGTGATGCCAAGGAGTACTCCTTCTAGCTAGACAGGGTGAAAACATAAATGGTAAAGAGCAGAAAGCTCTGGGATAAAATATAAGAGGGGTAATTCCAAAGAGGATATGTGGAATGTGGGGATTTTAAGAAGAATATATAATTAATTATATTAAATATGTTTCAATATAATTAAAAATAAGAGGGGCCTGATAAATCAGGGGTTGTTTAATCCCTCAAAGGTATCTTGCAAGCAGAGGATTAAAGTACCTGAAAACACTGGGGCCTGTAAACAGGGGTGGTTTAAATCCCAGACAAAAGATTGGGGAGAATCTCAAGAGAAAGGGTTATCTACTTACTAGTAATAAATTACCTTTAACAGACTTGAGGTTCTTCCAGGGGGAAATTGGACAGTTGGAAGTGCTTGGAAAGGGTGTTGGAAGGGTTGGATGGACACTGGGAAATTTCAGGGGAGTAAGAAGGGGCTAAAGAACAGATACTAGGACATTACCAGACAGAATAACAATAGTAGAGCTATGGTGATATGTGGGTAAAAGTTGTAGTATATATATTACAGCATGAAGAATCAAAATACAGGGGAAAGAAGGGCTCCTTAAATGCCTTTCTGGAGTCCTGATGGCAAAACACGCAATGTATTTTTGGCTATGGGAAAATTAAAAGGAAGGTTTTCAGATTTAATATAAATTTATGTAGTTGTTTAATCAAATTTCCATATGTACAGGCTGTCTACTATTGGTACAGCCTGTCTATGCTCTTTTGCTGGCATCTTGAGGCGCTTCTGAACCTCTGACAAGGTTGTTTTAGATGTATTGATCCAAGGTTTAATTACATGTCAACAAGTGTTGATTAAATGTCATATGTACTTGTTGATCACACTTGTCAGAGTTTAAAGGTGTGTGTTGTATGCAATGTCAAAATACATCTTTTTGTTTTTTCTGTGGGCGCTTCAAGAGCTTCTTTTTTGATCCCTATCATGCAGGCTCTTTGGGAATTCATGACTGCAGAGATCTGTCAACAGATAATTTCCCACTAAGGATGTAGTACATTTATTTTGAACAGTTGTTCAATTATTATTTTTGGGATGTTCTCATGTTATTTCCTTCCTCTTTTTTGTGGTCTGTGTCCCTCTGAATCATCCTTAGGTTAGCTAGTTTTTAATTAAATCAAATAAATAAATAGATAATATAGTATATTACTAGTATTATATACTTATATTATTCATGTCATATGTATTTATTTTAGTATGTTCTTATTTAAAAACATTTTTATTTCTTGGTTTTGTATATGTATTTATCTTTTTTATTCTGTATCTTAATATATAATAATTAGTTCAGCGCTTTAGTGGTAATATTCTTTCAAGTTGTTTACTACTAGAAGTTTTAAGTTATCTGGGGTACTTTGGCTGAAGTACCCTAGGTTATTTTACACGCTCTTCAAGATTATGAAATAATATTTCCACTTATCTTATTATTTATTAACATATTCATTGTTTTATACTTATTATTGTATTTATCTATTTATTATTAATTTAATATGTAATAATGTATTTATTATTTACATATTACTTTTTTATGTTGCTTTATCTTATTATTATTCATTTATTACCTTTTGTTAAATGAGTAATACTATATTTTTTATTTTTTATTTATTTTTGTTCTAGTCAGGTTGTCTCTGAACTAGTAGCAAGCTGAAAGATGCAATGATGGAAGAATATAGTGAACACACTGATGCAGCCACAACACAAATCCCCACCAGCCAACCTGGATAGCCACCCTCCTCTGTGTTTCTGGTGTATCTGTCTAATTACATTGGAAACCCGTGTAACTGAGTGCCCAACAGGGTGATAGTTATTGAACCAGCCTTTCTTGGAGAAATCCAGGTAATGATGGATGCGGAATGGATGTGGCTTATTCAACTAAAACAGAAGATGCACCAACTCCTGAAGATGATGGATTTGTATGAGTTTCTTGTTCAGGGCCTAGAAAATAACTTCCCCCCCCCAATAAACTTGGCTCACGCAGGAAGACCACAAGAGTCACTGGTTCATCAACAATGCCCAAAGCCCCGGGGGATAATAAACTCACTCCCCCCCGGGCACACCCTTAAAAAAAAGGTGTGCAGCCCGCACACCTTTTTTTTATTGGTGTGTGGGGTGCACGCCCACTTTTGGTGTCAGAACGTCTACAGGCGTGCAAAACCCACCCAAAACAGGGTGTGCGGTTGCACGCCCTATTCAAAAAAGGGTGTGTGACCTGCACACCCTTTTTATGTATATAGGTAGGGGCACGCACGCCCCTACCTATGTACATACATAGGGCGTGCTGACAGCATAGTCCCTTTTTTCTGGGACTGTGCTGTCATCCGCACGGCTTGACCGGGGGGGATCCCTCCGGCCAAGGAGGGATTCCCTCCAGTCAAGGAGGTTGTATGACCTCCTCAACCGGAGGGATTCCCTCCAGTCGAGGAGGTTATACAACCTCCTCAACCAGGGGGGATCCCTCTGGCCGAGGGGGTTGTATAACCTCCTCGACTGGAGGGAATACCTCCGGTCAAGGAGGTTGCATGCCCTTTCTATGTATATGGGTAGGGGCACGCACACCCCTAACTATGTACATATATAGGGCGTGCTGACGGCATAGTCCCTTTTTTCTGGGACTGTGCTGTCATCCGCACAGCTCGACCGGGGGGATACCTCCGGCCAAGGAGGGATTCCCTCCAGTTGAGGAGGTGATACAACCCCCTCGGCCGGAGGGATCCTCCCCGGTTGAGGAGGTTGTATGACCTCCTCAACCGGAGGGATTCCCTCCGGTTGAGGAGGTTATACAACCTCCTCAACCAGGGGCGATCCCTCCGGCCGAGGGGGTTGTATCACCTCCTCAACTGGAGGGAATCCCTCCAGTTGAGGAGGTCATATAACCTCCTTGACTGGAGGGAATCCCTTTGGTCGGGGAGGTCATAAAACCTCCTCTGCCGGAGGGATCCCCCCAGGTCAAGGAGGTTGTATAACCTCCTCAACCGGGGGGGATCCCTCTGGGCACTGGAGGAGGTTGTATAACCTCCTCAACTGGGGGGATCCCTCCTGGAGGCCAAGGAGGTTGTATGACCTCCTTGGCCGGAGGGATTCCCTCCAGTCAAGGAGGTTGTATGACCTCCTTGACTGGAGGGAATCCCTCCGCATGTCAAGGAGGTCATACAACCTCAAGGCTTGACAAGGGGGGATCCCTTTGGCCGAGGGCCTGGTTGTATAGCTCCCCGGCAGGGCATGCAAACCGCACGCCCATCCTTGGGGGAGTTGCACGCCTGTAGATGGGCGTGAAAACTGCACGCCCATCTACAGGCGTGCCCACATGCCCAAAACAGGGCGTGCAGCACCAAGGCCTGTCAAAAAAGGGTGTGCAGGCCGCACACCCTTTTTTTGATGGGTGTGCCCCTGGCGTGGGCGTGCGGCCAGGGGCGTGCATTTATCAATTCCCCAAAGCCCCCATGTTGGTCCCCCTCAGAGAATACTGCTGAAATTTCTAAAACCAGGTAAAGCTATCATCCACTCAAACCCAAATGAATTATAAATTCAGACAATCACATGTGGTTTTCTTATCAATGCACCCATAAAGTCCTGAAGCAGATTGATGTGCAAGTGTAAGGCAAAAAGATATTGATCTATTCAGCCCAGGTTCTCACATCTGGTGATGTATGTTTCTTCTTGAAAAACAATTCCCATCCAAGATGGCTGATGGAAAACAAGCACAGATGGTCAAACAATGTCTACCCACACCTTGCAGCTACCCCAAGTACCTACTTGGACATAGCTCATGGTATCCCAAAGAATATTGACCCACTAGCTCCATTCATAATCACAAGATTGTCAGGAAAAAATAACTTCTCTAATGGAGATATTGTGTGTTTCAAATGGCTCTTGGATAAATCTGACTTTCCCAAGCAGGCTGGATCATTACTTTTATTTTTTAGCAATCAAGACACTGCATCCAGGGTTGACAAATCAGGCATTTATCCCAACTACAACTTTCATCAAACAGCTAGATTCAATCACCAAAACCACAGTGATTCAAGTGCCTGAAGATGGAACACTTTGGTCAGTGGGGTTGTGAAAATAAAGATGAAGCAAGTGTGGTGCCAAACATGTGACCAAGGATTTCCAAGAAAGCTTGGGGGGCATCAAGACATTTGTATTATTTAAATAATGCATGAAGATTAAGACTGAAGGAGTAACTGACATCAACCACACACCATTCAATATCACATGATATTTCAAGAAGACATGGCTCAATAAAAATACACCAACTTTCAATGATATATACACCAAAATCAACCCACATCTCATTTTTTTTTTCCTTTCCTGTTTCCCCTTCCTTCTGAACATGGACCTGACAAATGAGGCTGTGCTTGAGGCATCAACAAGCTTAGTTCTCTCCCTAAATAAATCCCCAGCTGAAACAGCAATATATACTGATGGCTCTTACAAAAAATTAAATTCAAGGGAGGCACCAGTGCAGAAGTGTGTCTGAATCTTAGTTTGGCTCTCTCTGCAGCCTTGGGGTTTAGTTAACCCTTTGTTTTCCAATCATGAATTTGAGGCTCTGGGGATCCTTTTGGCCTTCAAGATATTGGGTCTTCTCCAATGGGACCACAATGTGGCTAAGATTTTCATCCTCACAGACAACAATGGGATGCTACAATACACGGAGTGCCACAGTGTTGCAAATCCAGGGCAGCACATTTCTTACAAAATGTTGGAGATTTAGAGGTCCCCACTTGAATGCTGATTAATTTGTTCTGGTACCCTGGTCACAGGGGTATAAATAGAAACAAGGCAGTAGAAATTTTAACCAAAGAAGCAACACAACAAGACTCCATGCCTGACCCAAATCTTCCTGTTAGTTCTTCTAAAGAAGTTACAAATTTGAAGAGAAAATTACAACACCCTCCCACTAAGGAGCTGCAGAAGCAACTATCTCTTCTGCCAATAGGCCAATCAGCAATCATCAATCAAATTCCCTCTGGAAATTATCCACTCAAAAATATCTCTTCAAAGTTAACGGCGGCTTGACCCCACTTTTCCATTAGAGAAACAAAAAATCACTCCCTTGACCGTTGTTCCCATTACAAAAACTCTGCAAAAATCTACTGAGACAGGCCAGAAAGGCAAAGTTGAATTTCACCTCAAACAAAACTCACCTTCTACTTCACAACCACAAATGATAGTTTTAGTAAGCTTACACCAGAGCCTCTTCCAATGTAGGCACATGGAGTAGATTCACCAAGTGATACCATAGATACATTCTAGTGCACTCTTGAGTGTTGATAATCAGTTGTACATAGTACACAAAGACTTAA
>RDRW01000821.1:0-47570 GCA_007896445.1 Puccinia hordei | reverse complement strand
AAAACAAAAAAAAAAAAAAAAAAAAAAAAAAAAAAAAAAAAAAAATTAAATAAAAAGTAAGTAATAAAAAAAAAAAATTAAAAATTAAAATAACTTTATAAAAAAAAAAGGGGGCAGGATAAAACCAAAAGAGAAAAAATGACCATATAAAAAAAAAAAAAAAAAAAAAAACACACAGTCAAATTAATTTCTTTTTTTGGATACCAGAAAATTACAGGAGGCGGGAAATCAAACACAGGAAGACTTAAGAGGGACCCAGGAGGACAACTAAAAAAAAAAAAAAGAAAAAGAGGGGAGGACCCCCCATTAATCATCCCCCATTCAATCATCCCCCCATCAATCATTCCCTTATCCATCCATCATCATCCTCATCTCTTTTATTTTTTTTTTTCCCTCTTCACTCCACTTCCTGATTTCTGGAGCACCTCCTTAATTATTATATACTCTTACTCTCTTTAACCATAGAGTTTTATTAAAAACAGTATATATATCAAAATTCCCTTACCCCTTTCCAGCACTTCCTTCAGAATCCTTTACCCCTTGATACATATATAAATCTTGAAAATATTACATATTATAGGATACTCATATACATTCACCCTTCTTATCTTGAATTACCACCCATGACCAGTTTACTCGTCTTTAGCATACATAGAAATACGACAGTAACCCTTTTACCACCTCATCATCACCTCCCTCTTCTTCTACCTTACCCTTACCTATTATCTTTCATTACTCCTTTAGTCCTCACTCCATTCCATCACCCAACTACCTCTTTCTCACATCAACAACTACCCATAACATTTAAACCATTTCCATATTACCCACTACCCTTTTTCCCACATCAAACAACTACCCCATTACATTTAAACCATTACCATATCACCATTACCTTTTACTCTATTTCCACCATACCTCCAATCCTTATTAAATTACCCTTTACATCATTTTATATTATTACATATATTACATCTTACAGTTATAGGATTACAAACTCTGGATTAGAAAGCACTGGACCTTGGATAAAGGAAAACAGACTCACTTGGATGGTGGCTCTATGAGGATTACCTGGACCTTGACTTGGACCTTTGGACAGCAGAAACTTGGACTAAACCCTGGATCTCTCCTGCATGTTGTTAGAATGGAATTTATTTTTAGGAGCCTTGGACTTTGGACTTTATTGGACCCTGGATTCATTCTGAGTTGGAATGTAATATAATTCTAGGAGGCCACTGGACCTTGGACTTTATTGAACCCTGGATCATTCTAGCATGTTTTTTTTTGGATGGATTTATTCTTTAGGAGCTCTTGGATTATGTTGAATATTGGCTTTTCTGGATATTTTGGACAACTATACTCAGGATTCAGTAATATATGTACACTAGGCCTCTGGATTTGGATCAAGACTTCCTTCTTCAGTATGTGGACCTAGGAATTGGCCACCTTGGATGGATCTGGACTTCCCCTCTTTGGCTTTGGACTTTTTACTTTGTCCCCTTACTCTCTGGACTTCTCTCTGGGAAAAACTAGTGGACTCTTATTTTGGATACAGACATCCTTTTGTGCAGCACCTCTTTTATTTGGACTGGACCTCCTTGGCTTGGATACAGACTTCCTTCTTTGGCTATGGACTTTTCCTTCCCCTACATACCCCCACTCTCAGTTTTTCTCCCTAAAAATTCCCTTTTTCCATCATCATTATTACTCTGAATCAGGTTCCTCTTTTTTTTTCCTGCCTGGGGACAGACAGCTTAGTTGGGGGAGGATGTGGTAATCCATACCTTTTCACATACAATCATCAACAACTTACATTTCCTTTTACATATACTTCATTATTATTACATATTCAGATTTTACATACAAAACTACCCCTAGTCACTCACTCAAAGTACCCCTGATTTCCCTTTGGTTCAGAAGTTATTGGCATTCTTAGAATATTACCACTTATAACCACATAACTTTACCAATACTACAACCCCATAGGATATTATACAAGGTATTGAATTATAAATATACAGTACATAAATAAAACACAGACATTACATACTTTTCTTTAGTTTATATCTTCTTTGGTATTAAGTTGTACAGCACAGTCATTTATATTACATAGTTACATCTTCTGCCCTTATCATCCTCTTTGGTTACTAGTCACATTACATTCCTTATATACATAGTTACTAGCTACATTGGCTCATCTTTCTTACACTATCACTACTCTCTTTTGGTTGTATACCTCTGAACACATTTCCCCTTTCTCTTTACTGCCAGGATTAGCCATCTTGTGCCCTTTTGTATAAGTAGAACTCCCCTTAGTTCTATGGATAAATCATGCCCCCCCCCCCTTTTTGACCAAAGTACAGTTTACATTTACCTTTACCTTTGAACCTTTACCTTTAACCCTCTTACATTTACTTTTGCATCAACCTTTACACCAATAACAATTATAACATATAACCTTTACTCTTTCTCAGTGCTTTTCTCACTCCTCAAAGGTCCCTGCCTCAGATTGATTAAAACAACCTAAGTTCCCATTAGTAACAGCAGTCTAAGGATTAGTAGAAATATAGCCACACCTCTTTTCTTTCTTTTTCTTAGTGAAACCCCTTCCCCTCAGCTGTAGTCAAGAAGGGCAGCCTCATCAGCACCTGTAGCTTCAACATCTTCTACTTACTAGATTTGTTGTCTATTTCCCCTTCAAGCTCTTTCCTGATCCTTTAGGAGTTCCACATCGCTAGTCAATAATTATTTCGTTATTCTTTCGCTGCAACAAGTGATGATCAGAATATGCAACCTTGTAATTTATGAAGTATTTGGGGGCATACCTTCTTGCTGCCCTCACAACTGCTTGTGGCTTCCTTGGGGGTTTTTTCCTGGCTGAAGCGATTCCCCTTTCCAGGGCTAGATTCTGGGGAGGGCGTATCATTCCAGGGTCTTGCAACTGGCTCTGCAATAGACATCACAAGATATATCAGCAGGTGCAAAATGTGGATAAACTGATTATGCTTTACCTTTACCCAATGCAATGCGTCTTTCGGTCCACAATTCCATGACTTGTGGTACCTCCAACATGGGATCCCCAAGACCTTTGCTTCTTCATCAGTGGTGGCCTGCATGCGCTTTGCCTCGAACCAGTTGCCAGCATTGACCATTCGTTGATAATACGGACTTTCAGGACCAATTCGGAAAAAGAGGGTATGAGGATTGAGGAAGGATCGGAAGGCTCCCAGCGTGCAACAGCAAGACACATAGTACGACGTCTATCGTCAAGCCACTCAAAATGACGTTCAATCTCATCTTCTTTCTGGGTATATTTGGCCGATAGGCTAAGGGATTTATTTTGACTAGGACTCGACATGGTGTTTGAAATGTATGTAAGGTCTAATCTAAGGATGATCTAAGGGTAAGAGCAGGAACACCAACAGAGGAAGATATTTATATGTCAACAGGTCCAAAAACATTCATACAAGCTACCATGGACAAGAGGGCCGTTACTGGTGGAATGTTACCAGATAATTGATATTGGCTTGGTTCATTTCTATTGGCAAATTGCATTTAATTTATTTGCCAAATATCTGCTGAATCATCATCTGCCTTTGTTGTACAATAATTCTTGGGTCGAGACATGAATGTAATACTGGAGATGTCAGCAGAGCATGGACTCAGCAATTAATCTCAGCATGACAGCTTGTGTTATTTGAATTATGTAAGGTGTCTCCTCATTAAACAAGACAAAATAATTTTGACCTGTATGCTTGGGGAGAGCTTCCGGTCACATGAAGGATTTACACTAGGCCTGAGGGAGGTGACTCTTGTCACAGCATAGGCACTGATGTGCTCTGGACACCACAAAAAATGGAATCAACAAGACATGCAGGAACATATCTTTGCAGATCTAACGCAATTGTGGGTTTAGGTATGTGTACACCAGGCATGTCCCTCCCCTGTATCGCTTGTGTATCCATGTCATTAGGAACAGATACGTGATGGATACCAAGTGGGAACAGAGTGGGTGGGACAAAGGCCTTCTGTTTGTTGAATCATATCACTTCCAGTTTTTGTACATTCCGATTGAATCTGACGATCAATGAGTAAATGTATTTCAAAGGGTTGTGTGTGTAAAATCCCCCCACTTGGGCTCACACACAACCGTCACCACTCAAGCCTCACAGTTTGATGATGCACCACAAGACATATCTTCCAGGGGACTCTGCATAAGATTCCATTTTCCACATCAAGGATTCAACTATTGTACGGGTCAATATTCCAGATGCTCATGTATTTGGACAAACCAATCAGAAGTGGGGCATATTTTGAGTGATTTAATGTATCATCTTAGCTTGGAAACTTCCTCGAATCAGCAAAGGAAAGATGACATTGTATTATATGCCAAGGTGGTGACATTGCTTGTGGGGATTGGTTGGTAAATCAAACTCAACAATATGAGTTGACCCCTACCCATCAAAGACCCAGTAAATTCAAGCACAGAGCATCTCAAAATACGACAAATCCATGATTTGTCCAATCAACAGATTACGTGTGTTGGCTGAAGGATCCCAATCAAATTCCAGCTGTGTTGTTTTGAATGTCATATGACATATGTGGAAAGATTCGTCTGTTTGATCCACCTCTCATGTATTCCATTATATTGTGACATGCAAGCACCCTTGTTTGTGCAAATCACGTTAGCTCACATACGTCTCGCCTGTTTATTGCAAGTCATCCGCTCAACTGCCCTCTGAAAAGTTAGCTGCTCGAGAGGTAGTTCCAGTGTCAGCTCTCTCTATTTGCAGATACACCCACCTCGAAGCTCCCATTATAAAAACCACTCAAAGTTTCTTGATCCAATCCTCCTCTCATCCTCCATTCAAACCGCCAAGTATCAACCTTACAATACGTTATAATCAGTGTACTTAAATGACTACCATATCCTATTTATACCAAGTTCGGCATAGAGTTGACTTTCTCCATGAAGCCGTTTCATCATTTGAAGCACTGGCTGTATCAATTGAGCCTGAGGATCTTGAAGGCCAAGGTCCTGTTGAAACACCGGCTATGATACATTGTCAACATGCCACTCGTTTAGAAGCAGCACAGGATGCCCTATCCCAACTTGCCATGGAACTCTGCATCCCCTCTCACATGGTCCCTGATGGCTTGGCAATTTGGAATCTACGCCGAATGCGCTTGGGTAGAGGTACTTGATCAGTCATATTTTATCAAAGGCCTACATTTGTTTATTGATGTGTGTATTTTCAGATCCCATACGAATCCATGGTTGGAAAACGGAACATGAGCGCAGGTTACTAAGGAGCACTTTCAACCATCGGGGCCATTGATACACAGATGCTAGGGATCATGTGCTGAATACTACTAATCAAATGTAAGCTATTGTCCCCAAAATACTTACAGTTACTGACAGAATTGATCCTCAACCTTCACTAACAATGTATTGAATTGTCCATGCAGGTTTGGAGAGTTTTTTCAATAACTGCCACTCCAATCAATCTGCAAAACGTTTGTGCTATGAGTTGTGGATTGCTTTGTTGGGGTTTTCTCAACTGGCCATGTCACCTTTGCTTAATGTCTCATCTCTCCATGTTATAGTGCTTCATCCTGAAATCTTTCCCAGTTCCATCAGAAGAGGAATACATGTGGTTTCCATCTTTACACACTACCTATTTCTTGCAACTTTCACACTCTTGTTGGTGTGGTCTCTGTCCAAGTCTCAGTGCCAATGCGTCAATGTGAGTTTAGTTGGCCAAGGATATCCAATTCAAATGTGATATTTGTTGTGAAACTCTGTAATTTCTTCTCTTCATTGGCATTTTTCCCGATGAATGACCAGTACAAACCCCCCCCCCCCTTAAGGACCCAAGCCACCAGATCCAGTAGCTTTGTCCCTGCAATTATTCTGACATTGTGAAAGCCATTTCGTACCCTAGTCTTCTTTTTCTATGTGCCTTGGATATTATGAAAATTAAATCTTGTAAAAAAACTATTTGTTCAAAAGCGGTCATGCAATCACTTTTCACAATCCATGATTTGTCTTATGAGCTTACATTGAAACACATGGCTAATTTCAAGTGGTCTTCTGTTGATTTCATTGTGATGCACTTGAACAATCAGTCCGTCACAGGTGACAATCAAGATCCAAACACAACAATTGTTCTTCCATTTGACTCCTACCTTTTAGATACCCTATGTTAAACAGTGAATGTTCTCCTGTCAGGGAAGCAGGATGAAAACAGACTTGAGATGTGAATCGCAATGACAAGGAATTCCCATCAAAACCCCTTCTGTTACAACTCTGGGCCCAACATAGCTTTAATCATACCCTTGTTGGTGGAGTGTAGTTTGACCTCTTGTGGCAAATTGATATGCTCTCATTTTGCCACAAGATACTCTTCATTTACCCTATGCCAACAGATCAGTTTGCATTTACCTCAACCCAGCCAACATCCCCTCTTGGAATCCAGCAATCAAGCCAAGCGGCCTTATTCCTCCCATCATATTAAGCCCGCCGGGCTTAATATGATGCCTCATAACTTGCCAGTTTTATAATCGTTCCAAAGATTTAAGCCCGCCGGGTTTAATTTTTTCTCTCTTAATTTGGAGCAGCTGAAAAACACATGATAATTTACATATCTTTCATTTCTCCATTCCAAACTTGTCCAGTCATGTCAAGAACAAGCAGTTGATCAATGAGAATAACACCGATTGTACTCCCATCTCAAGTTCCACTCCTCTTTGGCATGTGTATTTCCAGACTACTCAATTGTAAAGTCTTTGGAGTGAATTTCCTTTTAGCTAAGTAATAAAATCACTTGTGTCAGTTTTTTTCCAATCAACCAACAAAGCAAACAATCACCTACTCAACTGCCTTTGCTAGGGCCTGGCAAATTACCAATTCCCAGATCGCCAATACTTCCTCTCGGAATGCCACTTCCACCTCGTCCAATACGCATTGTCATCTGGTTTAGCATCCAGGCTTTCGCTTCCAAGCCAATTGTCGCCTGAGGGTCGAGGTGCTCTCTTTCAACTTGGGAAAGACTTTGAAGGAATGCTGCATCGTAGGCATCAACTGGAAGCCTACGGGGGATTGTTGCAAGTGGCACAATTGTCTGTGGAATTACGTCAGGGCTACGGTCGACCAGCTTATGGATACTCTTCATTTCAGTAGCCGTTTTCGCCACTGTTGTCGCAATCTCATCCAGTTTGTGTGAGCATACAGTGAACACTTCACTCCTCCAAGGTAGCTGTACCCGTTTTGGTTTGGCCGGAACGGGTTGATCTTCCCAATCGGATACCGTGTCTTTGGAGAATAGGATGGCCAAAGCTGGATCGGCACGCATCTTGGTGATTGCAAGTGCTTGTCTCTTGTTTGCAATCTTCAAACATCCATCTTTAAGCAACTGGCCTGGCAATTCCTGATTGTTAAAACTCATGACTTACTTTAGTTTTCATCCGACCTATTCCTGCCCTCCTCAACTTTTCCACCCTCATATTTTCCGCCGATTCACTATCCATCTGGTGAGCCCGCCGCATTTCTTTTCCTTGGCCACGAACCCATCGTTCCAAGATCAGCTCCATCGAACCAACTTCCCCCCACATCACACCTGGTTGTGACTTGGTCCAGTTATGGTAATGCTTGATAACGATTGTCGCCAAACTCCCGTTCCACGAAGATGAATTAAACGAACTGGCCTCCCACTCAAATGTCAACCGTCCAAACCCAGCCATCTGAACATCTTGCTCACACGCCTTCTTGATACTTAGTGGAACATCCAGGTCCGGGCACAAAACATCAGCAGCCGGTGTAAACGGAGGGGGTGACAGATGCTTGCGAATACGTGCAACCTCGTCCTGATACACTTTTTGAAAGACTGTTTTCGCAAGACTGTTGTGCTTCTCGGAAAAATCTTTCAAGTGAGCAATCATCTTTTTGTACCGCTTATCAGTCCAATGGTTCCAAGTTTCCCATTCCTCTTGGCTTGGGGGTGGCGGATATGCACCAATTAATTCAGGCATTCCCATCAGAAATTTGGTGAAATTCCGAATTGACCGACACAATGCCGTCGACTGATTCGGAAGGCCACGTCCCACCACAACCCTTCGAACCCGTCTGACATTCTCCTGTGATTTATCATGAGCACGTTTTTGTCTTTGAACTCTCAGGTTATAATTCAAAACGTCCTCTGGATTTTCCGGTTCACTTTTGGCATCTATGCATGTGGAGATAGGAATAATAGGGAATTAATCAATTAGCTGGAAAGAACACATCCATCAAAATCTGGTCAATCAATACCAAACACTTACCATCCTCAACAACATCATCAACATTTCCCCTCAAAAGCGCATCAAAATCCTCCTCACCCCCTTGATCACCAGATGTTCCTTCTCCAATAGCACCTTGACCTTTCCCAGCTCCTTCGACCCCATCATCACTGTCAACCATATCTTCCTCAATATCCATATTAAATCTATCCTTATTTGCTGGGTAAGTTCTCGGAAATCGGAGTTAATTGGCGTAGACACAGTATTCACTCACAAATAGCTCTCGGATTTCTTATGGAAAGATGTACTTGTAAGATAGCTATGATTAGATATCAATGGGATGAGGGAGAAGCGATGAAGAGGATGTCATGGATCATACTGCTATTTAATCTGTGGGAAACGATGCCATCTACTGCAATGGATTCTTGCACGGCCCATCAGGCAAGTCAGTTCTACCACCCTTTTCCCTTCCCTTTGTCTAATTGTTTGGCTTCTTTATTTACCATACATAATAAATATAACCAAACAAAATGAATCTCATTCAACTAGGATTACCCACTAACTCCACATACCCTTCTTCTTGATCAGTCTTGAGGTTCGGGGTTGATCAAAATGAACATTGAAATGTCAGCATTCATCCGAGTAATTAATCTGTTTCAATATCTTGGCCCCATGCCTTTTTCAAATTCACAAATATTCCAAATACAATCAACAAATTAATTCCTGCATTTTTGATCAACACAAACAAATCATGGAAAACATACCACATTCCCCAGGCTCACTGCAGAGATCGTTTTCTTGTTCACACCAAACGTTCCCTCCTCATTCTCCAAAATAGCAATATGCCCAACGACCCTTGAATGATGGATGACCAGTTGTCTACTGAGCTTGTCTGCATACAAAAGTTTTGTATTCAACTGGGGATGGTCTTTGTACGGATTCTTGGGTTCATCCCAGCTGTTCAACGATGTAAAGGGGCGAATCAAAAACCAAACAGTATTCGTCACACCATCACTGAATAGCCGGCTTATCCGCCCAAACAGTCGCAATCCAGAATCGTAGAATTCAACGTTCGAATTACCAGGAGCCTTGCCACTGAAATTATTTTCTGGGACATACTTGCGATTGAACATCTCTACACTCTTCACCTTCACAACTGCTCTTTCCAACTTCCCATTGGCCGGCTCTTCATATCCAAATTCACTCAACTGAAATTTCCACAGATTATACACTCTCACATCAAGTATTATCTTGTCTTCTTTTTTTTTCATCACCATATGAGGCAAATGGACAGACTTTTCCATGTCGATAGCATCCTGCCCTTTCAATTTTGCTTGGTTGACGTATCCATAGTATCGTGATTTCTGATTCCATGTGTTCATGATTGTTCCATGCATCTCTCCTGTTGATGTGTTAAATTAGACCTCTGATGAAGGCATGGACTCGAAACAAAGTATCAGAAATGTGACATACCAAGATGCTGGTTGTTTGGTATATTCCCCAGAATTCCATTCAGACGCTCCTGGGCCCATGCAGCAGTTGCTATGGGAGGCCCAAACCTCTCAATTACTTCGGGATAATGCTGTGTCAGATGTAAATTTGACTTGCTTGTATGATTTGGCCATCCCATTCGGAGGACTTCCCGGTATTCCTTTGTTAATTTTCTCAAGTTGATCGTATCTCTTTCATCCAGGTGGTGCTTCATGAGGATGCTTGTCATTTCAATTAATTTGATGGTTGAATCCCTCAAGACCTCCTGATGTGTCACCGTGTTTGAGCCCTCAATATATTTCTTCTGCCAAGAATTTCCAATCACCCAGTAAGGAATCATTGCCAGCGGAAAATAGACAGTATATAGTATTAACCACTCGGATGCTTTTAGGGAACCAGATCCAGAAAGTCCAAAGTTTCGGGGAACTCGTGAAACCCAAGTTGGAATTGATGTCTGCGAAATCACGTTTTGAAGCACACGCAACTCTTCCTTTGTCAAGCCAGGCCCTCCAGTCGTAACTCCCTCATCCTCTTCTCCCAAGGTTTGTGATTTGCCATGTTGAATTCCCGTCATTTCACTCCTTCTATCAGCCTCTCCTTCCTCATCAACCTCTGACTGGCTGCCAAGTGATAAAGTACCTGCAATACTCTGTGGATGCCTGTTTGTTGCTATACTAGAACCACTTCCCAGAGACCGAGTTGACCTTCTTCCTGAAGATGTATCTACTCTTGATGAGCTGGAACGTAGTTGGTAGGGGTGGCTTGATGGACCAGCCCTGTCTTCTTGGATACTTGTTAAGCGGGAAAGATTTTTTGAATTTAAAACACGCCGCTTCCTTCCCCCCACTTCTTCATCCTCCGTGCCACTCGAGTCCCCTTCTGGTGTTTTCTTGCGCTTGGAATCCCGGAACTTCAACCCTCCAAAGATCATTTTCCCAACATCAGTATTCTTCCAGTTTATTTCATGTTCTATGGCTTTCTTCAGGAGCTTCCCTGCTCCCAGAGTATTCAAAAAACTGAGACTGTGATCTTTCAGGTCTCCCAAGAGTAACGCGTGCATAACTTCGATTCCACAGTACTCCACTGGTCGCCAGTATGGGAGGCTATTCAGAATGCTCCCTCTTGCTCCTTCTTCCGTAGCAATCTTCTTCCTCTCAGTGTATGTCTTGCACCTTTCCCATCGCCTAACTCTTTCCATGTGTGCCTCGTGCGTTTTTTTCTCAAACTTCCCCACGTCGATCTCATCAATATCTTGAAGGGTGATCTCGCAGAAAGAACAAAACTTGTCTGCTGTATGGGATGCAAATCCTGCTGTCTTGCGAATTGCTGGCAGGTCTCCAATTAGTGGAAATATGGCTGCAAATATAAGGCGGCCCTGGGGGAATTGACTCGTCTTTGTGAACCACACTCCCTTCCAAAATTCCTTCATCTCCAGCACTAGCGGTTCCAAGATATGGTTCATTTGATCCAGACTCGGCTCCTTTGGACCTGGTATAATCCCAAACAAGTATATGTTCTCCACTTTGTATCGTTCCGTTAATGGTAGGTTGAGACACACCAGAGTCACTGCCCCCAAGGATACCGACTTTCCTCCAGGCTTCTTTGCAAACGGATTGAACCAGTCAACATATAGGCTGAATACAAGATTCCCAGACTTTGAAGTAAAAATCTCGTTCGAGTCTGAAGGTCCCACAAAGGTTTTCCATACACTTCCATCCCATACATCACTCATCTTTTCATTCCTCTGGCGTTCATATTTGAGGTTCGAATCGGCAAGACATTCAAATCCAGGTAGCCAGAGCTTGTGAGACAGCCAGTTCTTCAGAGGTTGGAAAGTGAACGTTCGGACTGGCTTGATGATCATCCTTTCACCAGATCCTTCAATTGTGGCAAGTTTTGCATCACAGAGTTGTTCTTCATTTTCAACCTCCTTCAGGAACTTCTTTGATGTCGAGTAGAATATAGTCGTACACGTGGTTTTGGCTTCATGAATCAACTCGTCATCCTTTCTTGGCATTTCAGGAATCGGATACAGTTTGAAACAATCTGGGCAGCAGATCATCTTTGAGAAACCAACATCAAATCCAAGGCGTTGTATGAGAGTCGTTTTCGAGAGAGGTATGTTGCTGATGATTGAGGATCCGTCAAACTTAAATTCCTGCGCGAGTTGTTTCACTTTTTCAATCTCTGTTTTCAAAAACTGCGTCACGTTTTTATCACTGACACCAGTGATAAGGGAAAGGCGAGCTGCTTGTAGCATTACTGCTAGACTATGTTGAGGGATAAGCTGAAACGTGTTTATTCGAGATGTTTGAGTGTTGACTATTGAATGATCACTCGGGCCTTCATTCACATTTCGATTTGATATGTCAGGAATAGTGGTCGTCAAAATTGTTGGACTTCCAGTCTACTCATTCCTAGTAAGTCAGCCCAGATCATTGAATGTTATCAACAGAAGTCAATACCACTCAACTTGAATATTTTTTAAAGTATGGGGACTTGGCTCGTCTTCCATCTCCTGTTCATGTGTCTTCCTCTTCATAATTGCTTTTAAATGTGACTTGAAACATGTTACTGACCATGCCTTCCCCACCTTCTGTTCACCTGTTTCGGAATCCCTGTAGGTCTCTTGATCACACCCCAACTCCGTACACTGGCAGATTTTCCATCGAGAGTGCATTCTTCAACGTAATTATATTGTGAGTGGTATGGTTTTTCTTGTAAAGCAAGTACTGTTTTCTCCTTGGTAACACTGTTGTTAGATCAAGATTCTTTACAACACATCATATCTCCAGATGCATAATGCATGGCATGCATGCCCCATGTTCCTTTGAACCATCACCTAATGGCAACCTTTTCGCTTGAACTCAACAGCTGGGTGGCCTTGTTTCATGTTGTGTATATGTCACACATGTCACATTTGTTATTTCTCAAATTAAGCCCGGCGGGCTTAATCCTCCCTCAACCACCTTCATTCGGTAGGGGAAAATTCCCGAATCTACCCTCACCACCCATTAATAATTTAAGCCCGCCGGGCTTAATCACATCACAGGAGATGCACACACCCATTAATAAATTAAGCCCGCCGGGCTTAATAAAATCACACGAGATGTACCAATCCCACCAACTCACACAATAAAGGGGGCACTGATTCACAACTCTTGATTATGAATTCAGCACAGCCAGAACAATATATATTCACCCAGTGCACAAAAATAATTTCAACACAATCTTATTTCAACCACAGCCATGGTCAAGTCACTCAAAAACGGAAAAGCTCCAGCAAATCGACGGAACCTCAACAAGGCCCTGTTAGAAATCATCCCTCCACCCACCTCTCACTTTTCCAGGTCCATGGCTTCTTTCTGCCGCCTTCTCCTGAATATTGAACACCTCGCTGAGGAACATTGGCAAGCAACACCATCACCTGACCAGATTCAACATGTCAACACCCTCCCAATAACCATCACTAGCCATCCCATTCGTTCCAGAATGTCCCTCACCCCCTCATCAGCCAACATGCTTCATGGCATTTCACTCAAATGTCTCGATTTATTTCTCAGCGACTTGAAAGAAGCAACATTCCCCTTGGCAACTTTTCATTGGGCTTCTCCCTGGGATTCCCAGTGGAACAAGCTTTTTTCCTCATTCATACTCAAGCATTTCGACCATGCATACCACAACGGTGCCTTAGCCAACTTTCCCATCAATCCTATTCATCATGCTCCATCAAATGCAATCGCTGTTCTCAAACGCTGGTTTTCTGGAAAAAAAAACGATCTTGAGAAAAATAAATACTCCCCTGATGAAATTGCAAAGAAAGCATACCAGGTGAAAAAGTCAAAGTGGCGGAAGCAGGTCCGCTAAATTCTTCTTGGTTTCCTGTTTCAATTCTTGACTATCAATTCTTTGTTCCAGCTATCTCAACGACGTACAGAAATCCTCACCACATTGGACATTCCTGTTGATTACCAGGATATCTTTGACAATTCTGCCTGCTGCTCAGACACTGAGCAACTTCCCAATGGTAACCTTCAGAGGATTCAATGCTCATGGCGTTCCCAAATGTTCTCCTTATTAGGTCATCAACTCGACCATCTTTACGAGAAGAATAAAGCTGAGAAGCTCGGTAAACGGTACAAGTATGGGGATTCTTTCTTTCTCCTTCGTCAAATCAGTGATTTACAGGAGAGGACTGTAAAAGTCCCCTCTGGACTTCCCAAAAACTGTTACCATCCAGACTTCCTCGCCTCTCTCAATGAAATTGATTTATTGCTGCTTCAACCACAGCAAGAAATTGATTTTGCAGCTATTATACAACAGGTTTCTCCATCCTAGGCAAGTCGTTTGAATTCATACTGTCGAGTTGGCTTCCCTCATTGAACGTCTCACCATTTCAAATTCCAGGTTTCCACTCAACGGAACACTCAACCTATTGCAACCAATTTCATCAATTCATCCTTTCCATTCTTCTGTCAAGACATTGAAATCAAAAACTACTCACATGGCCAGCTCAGCCTTCTTCCGTTTGATCTGAAAGATATTTCCCTCAATACTATTCATCACACAGTAGCGCACAACCTGTACCTTTGATTTTTGTCCAATCCTATACAGTCTATCTACAGCTTGTTCCTCCACTGCTGGGTTCCATGTCGGTTCCTATTTAGTATGACATTGTACAAAATTTAATCCATCAAATTTCCTACATCCCAATAGTTTTATTCAACTCACCATGATATATACCTTCTGCGCACATCTGAGATCAATGCCTACTCCTGCCTGTCTTGATTGTTGCCAACAAGATTCTACATTGGGAATCACCACGAAACCGTTCCAAATTCTTTTTTCTCGTCTCATGATCTGTCTTTCCATAATGTGTTGTAAACCGAATCCCCTCATCATTCAAAGCTATTCCAATTCTACACAATAAAAATAATTTCATATTAGTGTAACCTCTTTATCTACCCTTAGTTTTCAGTCACCCAGAATTTAGACTCACATTTCTAGGAACCGTTTAAATTCTGAAAATATTACTGCCCGATTTTCAGCTCCTCTCCCAAGAAATTCTTTGATGTCGCTAGCCAGATGTACAATTTTGGAACTCTCATCCAACCATAGCCCTTTATTCCTGGCCCCTTTTCAATCAAAGCTGGGTGGTCGCATAGTTGCCGTAAATCTACAAGTTCCCCAAAGAAATCCGCAGAGTTCCATCCTTGTCCAGCAATTCGATTTTTTCCAAATTGGATCGCAAATGTTTCATGGTTCTTCTTGTAGATTTCATTCCATGGAGATTTCAGTTCAATGTTAACAATGCTTTCAAGTTTTTCAGGAAGCTCTAGCACTGTTGTTTTTAACCTTCTCATGCTGATTCCGTTCATAAGATTTTGAAGTGTTAATATCCCCCGAGGATCACATAGCTGGACCGGTACCTCAACACATTGCTTCCAGATTGAGTTGTTTGACCAGGGTTGCAGTTGAAGAAACTTCAGCAAATTGTGCAGATCTCCCAGGTTATTCTGCATCGGTGTACCTGTCAGGCACAATCTTCTTTGTGCCTTTAAGCCTAGGAGTACCGTACTTCGATTGGTCTTGGGATCCTTCATATAACTAACAATTTATTTCAGTTTTATTTTATACTATCATGCTCATACAACCATACATGGCTTCACTTACTGTGCCTCATCCAGTACTATTCGGAACCATCTGACATTTGCTAGATTCAGATCACTTTTTCCCTTCCTCACTTGGTTGCTCGTTCCAACTTGTTGACTATCAGCACTTTCCTTTGATCCAGAATTGCAAATCGATTCGTACGTCGCTAGAACAATTGCAACTTTGCAAATATCTTGAAACTGAATGGTCGATCTTTCTTTACCGTAAAACACTTTGTATGGGAGGCTACCGTTATCAAAATGAGTATTGATTTCGTTAATCCAGTTGTCCAACGTCGACAACGGGCAGATAATTAACGTGGCAGCAGTCCGCATTTCATCTTCTTGATCTTGCTTTTTGTTGGCAAATGCAATAGCCTGCTTTTGTGAGAGTTGAATCGTGCTTAACGTCGTCAGAGTTTTTCCTAGTCCCATATCATCCGCAAGAATACACCCATGACTTTCAAACATAATATTCTTCTCAACAAGTCCTTGTGCCACGGCATCTGAAAATATTCGCTTTACCCATTCGTTATCTGGATTTGTCCATATTTCATGAGCTATTGATATCTGATCGGATTCGCCCCTTTGGATAAATTCAACCGCTTTATATTGGTGATCCATCAGTGTTGTTCGGCATCCTGGGATCTTGAACGTTTTTTCTGAAGGTGTGGTTTTCGGTGAATTGACAATCTGGCTGACACCAAAAAAATGGCTTGGCTGATAGTTGGGTATCTTCTTGATTGGAATATTTGATAACGAGAAAGCTTCCATCACTCGTGATAACAAACCAAACGGTGAAAATATAAATCCATGGACATGCGAAGTATTTCCATGTTGGGCTTGCACATAGAAGAGTCGGAGAAATATTTTCTTTGGGTTTGAATTCCCAACAAACGATCTTGAGGAAAGAGGCTCAGAAAGTTGACCTATCTCCCCAATCAATGGACCAATCAAACGGCTCTGATGGTCATTGAGATCTCCAACCTTTTCATAATTCGAGCAGAGGATATGTAGATTTGTTCTTCCTCGGTGAAATACTGCATCTCGAAGACCACTGGTGGACTGGTTGGAGGATTGTGGAGTTCGGACAACTAGTGTAGTGAAGAAGCCTAAGCAAGATATTTCGGACATTGTTGGTTTTGGTAAGAGAATGAATACGTTTCTGGATTACCTGACAATGTGTATCATCTTTTATTCCCTTTTAGCTTGGGTGGGGCATAGTGTAGATATGCTCGGATTAACCATGGTGGACATTGGGAGGTGGTGGTGTGCCTCAAGCCATGCATCCATGGGCATCTTGCCCTTGATATATGGGTCAACTCTGAAAATCCAAGGACAAAGGGTATCTAACCTCTGTTGATGATTTGTTTGTTCTTATATCTCTCAAAAACAAAATTTATGCAAATTGCCTCGACATTCCTTGTTTGTTGAGGTTATGTCAAGACATCTCCATTGCCTGGTTAAGAACTGTTTAGCACTTAACCCTTAGTATTGTTTATGCATGTTACATAATTCACACATCCAAGGGCCTTTTAAATTAAAATTCATGTCGCTTGTTATATAACTATGTGGATATATCACATTCAAATTGTTGGTGTGCATGACCCCTTAGCTATAAGAGTACCTTATCCAAATAAACTTTTAAACACTCACAACTGCATGTCTCAATCAAATCCAAAAATCTTTTGTACTGGTACCAACATGTAACAATTCTTTTTTCTTTTTTTCTCGTGGAATTCGTAAGTTTTGAGTGTTATAATTATATACCCTAATGCCAAATCAGCCATCAAATAATTACTTCATTATATACCTTATTCTTCAGAGACCAGATAATTATCCCAAGTATGCACTAACCCCCTGAATGATATATTGACATTGCAAGTCAATGAGGATCATTTTTGTAACATATTACTTTGCATTATGAGGAATGTTTGGACCAACATGTCTTTCAAAACTGTGCAAACTATTTGGTGGACAATTGTGCAAACATCTTGGAAGTGTGTAGATAATTTCAAATATCAAGCTTAATGGATTTAAGTATATACACAGTATATCTCATTTGATATTTCATCTATATTCCAAACTCTCTTTATCAATCAAATAATATTGAATAAAGACTTTAGTCAGATTTACAAAAAGAATGTTGCAAACCTACAACAGTCAATTGCTTCTTTTCCTTAAGAAATAAATGTCCAGGTTTATATCAAGGTATTGGTATCGTAATAATAATAAAACAAATCACCCAGGCAATTACCATTATCAGGCCTTGGGAGTAAAAAGGGGGATCTAACACAGCTTAGGAGATTTTATAATTCGAATCAAAATACAACACAACTTATCAGTACACCATATAATATTCATGAGCTACTTTTTAACTTGGAAATTTCAACCAACCCAGGAATAGTTGTTCAAATTTTAACCCAAAGTCACAAGTGAAAGTTTGACTAGCATTTATTCCTTTTCATGGTTCCTCATGACTCGTCAGTTTAAACTCAGCAGGTATCCTACATTTTTCTGCCATTTCTTTGTGACTTGAATTAGTTAAATTTTCCACATCCTTATCAATATATATTCAGATTAAAAACAATTAGTGTTGTAATGGAAAGAAAGAAAGGAGCTCAATCATATAAGCCTCGGAGTGAAAGTCAGTGCAAGGTTCCTATTATAATCATCTTGAAATTAAAATATGCATTTAAATTCATCATAGATATCTTTTCAGAACAGTGCTTTCATATTGGTGTATTATAGACAGGTTCTAGCTAAGTTTAAATTGACTCATTATTCGATTTTTCCTGGAAGCTGAATGCATGCGGCTTCACACCCCAACTTGATGTACATAACTCATGAATGTTTACTCTTCAGAATTTTTTTTGTGTTGTTTTTCTGAGTTCAAACTCATTATTTTGGGTATGGATGGTTGAAGTTTATTCTGATCAGTAACCATACAACTAGTTTTGGTTGAGAATACTGGATATTTTTTATTAACAGGATACCCAAATAATAATCAAAATTTAATTGATATAAAAGACCCCTTCTCAATCAAGCCAAATTCCATGACAGCTGTTTTTATTTTTGACTGAAATTTACCCTCATGAATTATTGTACGCTCTGGAAGTTGTAAGTGATTGGTAATATCATTATTTCAATATTGGACATCATCAGGATTTACCCAGATACAACAATTTGATTTCATCAATCCTTGTCAAGATCATTCATAATCGATAAGATCAAACATGCACACATACCATGTGACCTAGAAGATTGAGAATACCAAGCACACTGAAGAACAGGGTATGAATCTTCATAAATCAGGGTTCTAACTTGAATACATTTTTCACATTAAATTGATTGATGAACTAGAATATGTATGTATATTCTTATGTATGTATATTCTCACGGGAATGGTTACTCAGCAGAGTTACAAATAACCTGAATTAAAAAATATGTCCTTAGAATACGGTTTGAATTTATTTATTTGTTTTAATTCATATACATGAAGCTCTTCATCTGAATTTGGTCATTCCTCAAGGTTTGGAGGATTTTACTTACCTTGTAAAAAATTATTAATTAAATATATGTAAATACTTCAACTTTGGAGCAGTCATGTGAATGCAAGATACCACATTGATACATTCGGTTACAGTGGGGGATACAGTCTAGATACAGTGTTGATATGTTGAGGATAGGTAAGAGATAAGCGAAGGCACCTCCATAGAGGTGCCAACTTTTTTTTCCTGGTGGGTCACTTGATTGAGATCACACTGTGGGATTTACTTGGATTTGTGATGGAAACTCTAAGTGAGATGTGTGTTCTGCTAAGGATTCCTCCTCTGGAATGCTGAAACTGAGGAGAGAAAACCTCCTCCTTTTATAGTAAAACGTGAGGGATTTCTGCTGGTGTGACTGCCATAGAGGTGCTCATATGATGGTGGTGGTAAGGGTATCCATGTGGTGGTTGTGGTATTCATGTGGTGGTGGTACCCATGTGGTGGTGGTATCCATTAAATATACTACAACTATGCACTTGAATCTAATTCTATACTATGTACTATCAATATATATTCCTAAAGTCTGAAATAACAGTTTAATCCAGATATCTTTTAAATGAGGGGAGCTAGCCTAGTGGTTCCAGTGAGTGACTAGGGGTTAAATGACCCGTAGAACCTAATTATGCAATAATACATCTAGAAATGTGTCTCCTTATCAATAGTAAACTGTGACTCTATGTAATTTGATACTTGGAACACATTTGGCACACCACACCAGGAGCTTGTATCTTTGCTTGTTCTCTCCAACTTGAGCTTGGAAAGCTACTATGCTGCAGTTGATAAGGTCAAATCAATTCTCATTCACCCACAAATCTTCCTGCCAAGTCCTTCCAAGCATGTTAATGACACCATGGTTTGGAAGGCCCAGATCACCAGGGTTCTACATCAGTATTGCTGCCCCTACCAATTGGGAATCTGCAATCCCAATTTCATCACCAGTAATCAAGCAGGTCCAAGCTAAGAAGCCAGTAATTCACATGCTCAAGCTCATGGACGCGTCAGTCTCACCAAGTTGAAAGGACGAGTCAAGTGAGATTGAGATGTAGTAGGTCTAAGTTAATGACCACAGGAGGTAGATTTTAGTTGGTCGATTTTGAGTGTGACCGCAGATTGAGTGTTTGATGATTGATGATGATGAAGAGAGGTAGGGATAAGGAGGATAAAGAAAAGGAAGAGGAAGAAAGGGATTTGGATGATGATTTTTAGAGAGAGAGAATGATGCAAAGAAAATGTTAAAGGGCAAGAAGAGAGCGAGGGAAAGGTGAGGTGAAAAGGAAGGGTGATAGCGAGTGAGAGACCGAGATTAGGTTTGATCTGAGAATTCTTGGGGGCTTAAGTATCTTGAGGGCTTGCTTTTACTGAGTGTGTATACTGCGGAGGCAGAGCTGATTGACGAGTTTCAACACAGACTGCAAGAGATTTTCTCCCCCAACATCTTGCTGGTAAGTTTCCCACCGATAAATCAAGATATTGATTTTATTATAGACAAGTGTTTTCATATTTTCTATCCTGCAGCTCGAGGAGTTATTACACTCTCTGAAGGTTGAATGTGGGTTAAAAGTCATTCATCAGTCTCGCCAGAATCTCATAAACAGTAGGTCCCTGGAAATGATGATATTGATGGCTAATAATCAAGACATATTGGATCAATTTCCCAACCGCAATGGGAAAAATATTGAAAGAAACACCAATACATATCTCGATGGGACCAGTAAGATGAAAGCTATCATCCAAGGCAAAGATCCCCATCTCATGCGCTTTAAGAAACACATGAGCAACAATGCACAGAACCCTGATGGAGAATGTGTATCAGATAGCAAAAACGGTGAAGATTCAGATAACATTTAACACCCTAATCCCTTGCTGGTCGACCCTCCGCCAAAATCAACGCGATTTGTAGTTGCCTTTTGTCTTTTCGATCCATTTCTATCTTTTTTGAAGCTGCTTTATCTGAGGATATGCGTTGTCGTTCCAGAGCTTGAATGGTTTTTTATCCGGCCTCTTCACAGTTGATTTGGATTCGTCAACAATTATAGATTGACTGTCAGCATGTACACCGTGTAACTTTGGATTTGTATTTAGGTCCACATTCTGCCCAGCGACTGGCAACCTGAGAATTTTCTCTTGATTCATGATTTTGTGGACTGTGAATTGCTCCATTGCCCAATCCAACTGGCCCTCTACCATTTCACCACCAATTACAATTTTCAGGTCGTCTTGTGATTCTATTTGGTGAAAGTAAAACGTGATTGCTTTTGCTTCAGTCTTGCCAAAGATGTCATCTGCCTGGATAGTTGCTGACATGGGGAAACCTGAGTAGTAAAATTTAGCAAAGTTTTACACTATTGAGAGCTGGAAACTCTCTAAAAGATTATTATCCACGTCAGAAGCTTTCCTTTTTCGGAAAGTTGCCCTTTGGGACGCGGCCCCCCCCTCCATTCGAGAGGCTTAGTTAGGCTAGGTATATTCAGGGGCCCTACATCCAGCCCGCGGGATCACCTGATTGTTGACCAGGAGATTCATCCTGGTTGATGAGGCTGTACACCTCATCAACCGAGAGTCAACCCTTGGGTTTATGTACAGGAGAAAACCCCAGGGTTAATGAAACTGTACACCTCACACCTTTACACCTCATCAACCGGGAGAAATCCCTCCCGGTTGGTGAGGTTGTATCACCTCAACGACTGGGAGGAATCCTCCCCGTCAATGAGGTGAATTGATGCTAACAACTTCAAAACTGGAAGTCACATCCAAGTGATGATTGAAGGTAAAAATAAAAACAAAGATATCCATTGCAGAAGCTGAAGACTGCGAGAGGCTTTGACCCGACAGTTGCACAATATTGAAGAATTCGATGAGACAAGACGGACAGAAAAAAGTATTAGATCATCTCGACATCTTCCAATGGTTTTTCTTCGCCCCGAGCGACGCTATTGACAATTTCACGACGAATTTCCTGGGTGATTAGTGCGTGAGATTTGACCTTGAGTAGGTCGAGGAGTGCGTCTTTCTGTTCCCGAGTTAAGTCGGATTTATAGCGCTGCACGAAGACCAAGAAACTCTGGTGCCAGAGCACGGGCATCTGTCTCGACTCGCGTTTGAAACTGAGGAAATGGAAGACAAGCCCGTCGATCACTTTGTATGGCAACGCGTACTTCTTGTCCAGAAGTACCCGAATAAACACCGAGGTCGGGCCTGTGTATTCCATTCCCGATAACTTCAATAGTGCCGCGCCCGAATGTAAGACTGGAATAGATACCTTCGTCAATATCGATCCGACAATCACCGCCTCTTTCAACGTGCACGTTCCACTCTGTCAAGGTGAAGCAAAATTTATTTCTCCATCAGCATTACACATCTTTCATTGCATCTGCAAGCAGACCCGGAAAAGCAAACAGTTTAGGTGATAACGAGGATTGGAAAGCCTACTTCACAGAGTGGGAAAAGAATTCCTTTAAAAAAGGCCGCCGGTTTATATATTGATTTTTTGAGAGCCATGTACATTTGGACACTGAGTTTCTTGTTTTCATCAATCTCTTCCCGAACTTTCTCGTACAAGATGTGCTTGTAAAACTTTCGACATTGACGAGGTTCAAGGTTAGAAGCAAATATCCTGGTAGCGGCAAGAGTCGCATGAGGGGTCCATGAGTGAGGAGAGGTGATTTCTAGAATTTGAAACCAATTGCGGAGCGATGGTAGGATCTTGAATGCTTTTGGTAATGGACCCGATTTATATCTGGATAGAAGTTGTCCAACTTTGGTGTAAACTTCTGTAATCTTTGGGTCCAATGAACCTGGATGGCCTGCAGGGGGAGATATTTGACGGGCTATGTCATGGTGGTCAAGGACAAACAGGCGGGGTTTGAATGGTGATGTTAATGTCTACCATGCAGTAAGTCTTTCCGATATTGATCACTTTACCTTTCCCTTTGGCGTCCAACGACTGCTGCTTATCGTCATGTTCTTCTAACTTTTGCAAGATTAAATCGGCCAAATTTCTGGAAGCAGGGGATTGAAAGGAATCTAATATGGCTTGATCTCCCTCGTCGACTTCCTATCCAAGATGAAATATGGAGTATTAAAACACTACTGAAATGGAGTGTTGGTGAAAGCAGTACGGAAGGAGACAGGGGCTGCTGACAAGTTCTTCGTCAAATCCATCGGATTCATCGCCGTCCTGGTCTTCATCTAAGCCCTCAAACTCCTCGTCGGAATTAGAATCTACATCTATCTGTCGAGGACGAGAAAAACTTTGTATAATCGTACAATCAACAGATCATTAACTTAGTTGTCCCTCTAATTTATTCGGCAAAAGACAACCTGGTGGAAGCTTACGCTGCTTTCTCAAATCCTCCTTCTTCTTCTTCCTCTTCAGATAAAAAACCATCCTCATTTTTCTCAGATGATAGCATCTCTTGCTGCTGTTCTTTGGCAATCGACAAAATTTTCTGAGACGTTTTATCATCCAGTGCTAGCTGAAAAACATGTGCAAAGAGAAGAAATTATTTCATTCAATACGGTTTGAGAGGTCTCAAAAGGAGGAAAGATCCTCACGCTTTTTTCTTCCTCAGGTTTGTTCCTCTTCTGTCGTCGACCAGGCGCTGATAGTTTTCCTGCGCCCATTTGGTCATCTCGGAGTTGGACCAGTAAAGGATCATGGCGCTGGTTCTTCTTTGGGTTTGATTTGAGCTTTCCCATCCTGCAATATATTCAAGCGGCTCAGCTCCTACCTTCGAGCTGGAGCAAACGATGAATATGGGTTTTCTGGGGGTGAGGACAATTTCAGGGAGGTGGGTTCGCAGAGGGAAAGTGGTTCGATTTTATTGGCTCCCAAAGCCGTGCATTCTGAATACTACCGTATTCAATTTGAATAAAGTGTCAGCCCGCATTTCGTGAAAGACCTGCGACACCTTTGACAGGTGAACCAGGCGCGCTGGCCAATTCGCCGAATCTCCCGAGGGATGGCAGGATTCAACCTCTGATGACCATGGATACAAAGCTAGTCTCATCTGATTCGGGTGGGACTCAGTCTGAAATATACTTTACCGTAAGAGCCAGTCTATGTCCACATCCCCTTCATTCGGAACAAAAAGCTGAAATCCACATTCTCGTCTTCAATAGTGCCTCTGGAGGAAAGTCCAAACGCGTAAAAATAAGACTTGGGAAGGCGATGGGATCCTATGCATACGGGGTTCTAGTTACTACATTAAGTCTCGAGAGGATGGTTCTCAGTTACGTCGGATATCCTTGGTTTCAATTCATCGGTTTTCATGCTGTTGACTGCTCTGTTGTCCTTGAGTCCGCTGTCTAACTTCGACCTCTAACTCCGCCTTTTGACTTTCTAGGGTGACATCTGGTCAATGGACGGCTGACCGTGAATGCGCTCCGGGAAAGACTTACATGATTGGAGGCAAGGAGGTTGAAGTGAGCACCTGTTTCCAAAAAAAAAAAAACTGCATTGATAAATGTGTACTGAGACCAAAGCTTGTGAAATCGGATGTGCTTGACTCAGATCGATCAACCAATCTCTCAGAAAGAGCTAGAACAGGAAGTGAAGTCAAGTCAATGGGAAAACTCAACTACACAAGCACTTCCGGCCTTACCTCACACTACCAAAGTTACTCGGAAAGTTGACCTCAAATTTAAACCTCCGATGCGCCCTACTGGCTTAACTAAACCACCGAATCTAACCCATACCGATAAAAGCAAATATTTCGCGAAGCCAACTCTTGACCATCCATTCAATGCCCCTTCAACTAAGCTCCCCAGTGGGCTCAAGCGGAACACAGTAGAGTGTCTTCCTCATGATGAAATTGACACGCTAACAACAGCAAAAGAGCCTAAACGATTCAAACCTCTTTCACTCAACAGCTTGCAGAACACACCTGTGACTATGCCTCACTCGCAGGGGACACATCAAGATCAAACTTTCATTTGCATGTATCGCAAACTCAAGGCGTCCAAAAACTCGACTTGGGATGGGGATGGTATCTTGTGCTTAGTAGGATCTCAAAGGGGACCAATGGCTGTTTTAAAGGACAGTGGAAACCGTAAAGTCTTGGGAAGCATGTTATTGGGACGGAATCCAACCCTGCAATACGGCTCACTCATCCAGGTAGGAAGTCGAGAGGTTGAAATCCAGAGACCAGCCTCCGAAGCGGAATCATTGGATCTCGATCAAAAATCCGAGGAGAAGGAAGAGGCTGATTGGTCCGACATAGTCAAGCACGAGGGCAAGCCAGCTACTACAATTTAGCATCCGTGCAGAAAACAACACAAGCTAATGACTTGGATACTCGCAGCCCCAGTTTCCAGTTTCAAGGATCCCATGCTTTTCAAACGCCTCAGCCACAATGGGCCGAAATTCAATGTAAGTGACTTGGGAAAGACAATTCAATCTTTTTCGGCCGGACCTCATTATTTTGATCGCTACATTGTTGTTCTTTAGCCTCAAGCCGAGGGCGCCTTGGTTTTGACAAAACCTAGTAAATCATGGCTATTGAAGCACGATCTTCAGTACGCCATTCGGCTCTTCTGCGATACAACTTATCTGAATTCCTGATCCTAATTCATCTCCAAATAGAAACGCTGCGGTCGTCGATGTAGTAGTTGATCCTTCTATCGCACGATCGCTCAGACCACATCAAATCGAGTGAGTTTCACTGTCTCAAAATCACCTGTTGTGAAAGATTATCTGACATTCCAAGTGTGCTGTCAAGTGGACTCAAGTTCATGTATGAAGTATGCAGTTTATGTCTGGTCATATGACACTCCAAACAATTGACTCCCAATCTTCTTCAGTGTACTATGGGACTCCGCGAAGTAGGTGGTAACGGCTGTATTCTGGCAGATGAAATGGGTTTGGGAAAAAGTATCCAAGCTATTTCTCTACTTTGGACTCTTTTAAGTGAGTGTCAAGTTTCTCAATAATTCTTAAGATATCTCACACTAGATCAATATTATCCATTTAGGGCAAAACCCTATCTCAGGACAAGGCCCGGTTATCAAGCGGGCAATGATAGTTTGTCCGGTTACATTGGTGAAAGTGGGTTGTATCAGCTGGATCCAATCTCTGGAACAGGCGTGCTCATCATTGCTTAACAACATGTATTGACTGTAGAACTGGAAGAGGGAGATACACAAATGGCTTGGGAGAAGTCGGTTGAATGTGTTTACGGCTGACGGAAAATCTGACTTTAAGCAAGTAAGTAGTTTGATTAGCGTACCCTCCCGTGCAAGCAAATGAAAACAAAATTGATTGATCCAATGAAACACCCGATTCAGTTCACCTGCAGTCTTTATTACAATGTTTTGGTTATCGGATATGAGAAACTGAGAACTCTTTCTAAGGAGGTCAACGTTAGTCCGCTATTCTACAGCTTCCTTTAAGAAATATTCGGTTGATTAATCTCACTTTAAACGATCCACTATCAGTCTATTTATCCACCGATCGGTTTGATTATCGCCGATGAAGGTCATCGCCTAAGGTCCATCGAGGCGAAGACGACGCAAGCTCTAAGATCCTTGAAAACTAAGCGCCGGGTGGTTTTATCTGGCACTCCCATCCAGAACAACCTTACGGAATACTATGCGATGGTTGATTTTGTTAACCCAGGAATCCTAGATGACTATCGTACTTTCAAGAAGAAATTTGAACAGCCGATACTCAAGAGTAGAGAGCCTTGTTGTAACCCAGTTCAAAGATCCGAAGGCGAGGCGCGAGCAGAGGAACTGGCGAAATTAAGCCGCCACTATGTTTTACGAAGAGGCTCCGAAGTGATTCAGGAACACCTTCCGCCCCGGCACGATTATTGCGTGTTCATCTCGCCGACAACTGTTCAAAAAAACATCTACGAGGCTGTGCTAGATTCCCCAGAAACTAGAGCTATCTTTTCAGGTGATATCAGCCAACATCTTGTCCTAATGAATACTTTGAAACTACTCTGCAACGTAAACAAGCTTTACCCCACTGCGCTTTATTATGAGTTTTACTGATCGGACATTATTTCTCCTGTTATATGCGTAGTCGCCTGGATTGCTAATGAACGAATATTCGATTAAAAGCTTGGGTCAAATTTCTTCCACATTATTTCCGGCTTGGGTAACTCGTGATGACGTTCAACTCTCGGGTACGATTCAATTCATGAATTAGTTTATTTGTCCCCCCCCCCATCCCCCCCTTCGACCAACGCATCACTAACACATTCTCAATCCAGGCAAGTTGATAGCCTTGGCTAAGTTTTTAGCAATCCTGAAAAAGAAGAACGAAGAAAAAATTATTCTAGGTATGCGGCCATTGGACTAGCCTTAGCCAATTTCCACAAGAATCGTTGAATTCAAATCATTCACTTAGTGTCCAACTTTACTAAGACTCTTGACATCGTCGAGGGCCTTTGCAAGGCGAGCCGCTACCCATTTTGTCGGTTAGATGGGTTAGTGAACTAAATAAATGCAAGTCCCTACAAGTGTTATATGCATCATTGACCGGCTTGCTCTACAGCAAAACGGCCCAAAACCAGCGGGACAATATCGTCCAGGTCTTCAACCGATCATCCCCTAGCGCTCAATTCATTTTTTTGCTTAGTAGCAAGTCTGGCGGAGTTGGATTGAATCTGATCGGGGCCTCAAGGTTAATTTTGTTTGATGGGGATTGGTAAATGGCTTTTAACAAAAAGAACATGATCATACGTCATGTATGCCATACTGACTACGTTTGGCGCACATTGTCAATAGGAACCCAGCAACAGATTTGCAAGCGATGGCACGCATTTGGAGACAGGGGCAGCAAAAGCCTTGCCATATCTACCGCTTTCTCACGACTGGTACAATTGATGAATGCATTTTCCAACGGCAGGTAACAAAAATCGGGTAAGTATGAATCATGAGCATGAAATAAAGTGCAACACCTTCTTTAAAACCGATGTCCATGCTTCTATCTGTGATAGTTTAGCAACCGATTTGATGAATATACCTAAAGCTGGAGAGGAAACTGGTGGTGGTGGTAACACTTTCACAAAAAGTGAACTCAAAAGGGTGTTTGAACTGCACAGCGATACGAACTGTTATACACACGACTTGCTTGAGTGCCAGTGCTTGGAAAATAAATCAGTCAAAGAGCCGGAGGAATGGAAGGATCAAGATCAAATCGAACAGCCTATGGCCTTTCTGGACCAATCGGACTCTGACGGATCACTTCCCGACCTAGACTCGGTTGGATTTTTGCCTGCATCTAAGTTTAAACCATTAGATAAAGAGGTAAGTGTTGTAAATGCCACTGTTGCAAAGTTTTTTCGGATACTGACCGAGAAAGAAATATTGATTTCAGAAGGATGCGTTCAAGCTCAAGAGGAAGTTGGCCGAATTAGAAAAGTGGGTCCATGTGGATGCCACTGATCGGAAATGCGTCGACGAATTAGAAGACGAGATTCTGACTCAGACCGTTTCGGCGTTGAATCCCGAGTTGATCAAGAGCACTGAGGAGTCTTCTCAAGATGATCACATAGCCAAAGATGGGATCGTTGTAAGTTTTTGAATACCAAACATTTTATTTTCGCGATGGAACAGGGCGACAACCAAACATTGATATAACTTTTCCGACTAGACATTCATCTTCACCAAATCAATCGGATAGTTTTCGAACATGGTTCAAAATCTTCATACCTAATTGCAACCTGAGTTAACTCATCAATCTTACTTGAACTTTAGTTTAAACACCGACAACTCCTTAGACCATAGCAAGCTGTATCTAATAGTTTAGTCACCTATCCATATTTTTCAATGTATTGTAGAACACTGTTATGTCTTAATTGAGCGTTTAATCAGTTAAATTGTTTTTTTTTGTTACATATTGCGCAGTTCATCAATCATGTTTCCTTCATAATAAAGTCAACTTATAATTTATGCATTCCAACTCATTTTCCCCAACAAGTTATAAGATCAATATCCTACCCGGGTTTCCAAAAGTGTGGCTTTTAAACTTGCTACAGAATCAATTTTGGAAAACACCAAGCTTCTTTGAAAACACCACACATCTCATGGCCAGTCTGTAAGGGGGTAGAGGGCTTGCTCATATTTTGAAAACTGTTTATCTCTCCAGATTTGAGCACTTTGACTGCCAAATGAAATTTTGGGTATGGTGTTGTGTAATGTGAATCCTCAGACAGGGGAATATTCCACTCCTGCTATATTACATGGGAGTGCAAAACACCCAATCAGTGTGCACATCACACAGCAAATAATGAAATATAAACTCTACCCTTGAGTTTGTAAAGTAATCATGAACAGAAGACGGGTTGTGTTTATTGAGGTGAGGGTGATGGAAGGTGACTGTTTTCCTTTTCATTTGGATTTTGATTTCCATTGAGAGAACAAACCCATTGGTAAAAGGTTGTAACTATGTCAGGTTGATAATTTAAGTTTAGGTTATTGATATATATCCTGTATAAAAGGATTAATCCTCAATCAGGAATTCTTGTCTGAGAGGCTTGGCCTGAAAAGGGTACATCCAAATCAATAAAATATATCAATATGAGGCATCCAAGGAGGTACTCACTTGGGTTTGCGCCTCTTACCTTATTGAAGGTAAGTTGTGGCCAATTCTTGATGGTATAACAGTAATAAACTATATAGTATCCAGAATTGGGGTATTTGTTGGAGAATAGGAACTGACAAGGTAAATAACTAACTGGTATTGTGCTGTGCTGGTGTTCTAATATTCCTCTGGGATAAGCAGATTATTACCAGCTGTTTATAAGTTCCAGAATATCTTCTTGGGGGAATTGTGAGTGCTACCATGACCAGGAAGGTACTGGGTAGCTTCAATGGGAAGACAGATCCATTGTAGGATCTTTTAGTAGCAATGATGTGATGTCTACTAAGGCAGTGTTAGGGAACACATCTGTCAGCCTCCCTGATGCCAAGGACAAGTCCCTCTAGCTACAGGAGGTGCAAGTATGAATGGAAAAAGTAATAAAACTCTGGGTAAGTTATAAGAGTTGCAATTCCCAAATAAGATGGGGGAATTGTGATGTAAAAAAATAGGGAAAAGGGGTAATAATTATATTAAATAAATTTAATATAATTAAAACCAGAGGGGCCTGATAAATCAGGGGTGGTTTAGATCCCTCTAAGGTATCTTACAAATAAATGCAGAGGATTTAGGTACCTGGAACACTGGGGCCTGTTGACACAGGGGTGGTTTAATCCCAGGAATGGAAATGGGGGAATACCTTCAAGAAAAAGGGTTATTACTTACTAGTAATAATCCTAGAGAGAGCTTGAGGATATTCTGGTTTAAACAAGACAGTTTTGGGCGCTTTGATGGGTTGATTGTGGAGCTGGTTGGACACTGTAATGTTGTTGGGGAAGACAAGGCTAAAGAATAACTACTAAGGAACTTACCAGACTGTTTAATAAGATGTGTATCTAAAGTCAATGGTGGTAAGTAATCTAGTGGGTATTTCAAAGCATGAGGAGCCTTCTTTGGGCGGTTGAAGAGCTCCTTAAATAGTCTTGAGTTCCCTCTGGGGACCCTGTAGGTATTATTGGCCAACTTGTGGGACCTTTGGACCACATTTTGGCCATTTTTGCTTTCCTGGTGACGCTTCAGCAGCCCCTGCTTTGAATACAAGTCACCAATTGATTCTATTAATGTATTTTATTATTATTTATATATTTATACTGACTTACAATCTATAGTACATTAGTACTGTTTGTTATAGATTTAATACTAGTGGCTTATTTGTATTTATAATAAGCCACAGTATTGTTTGTACTGTTTGTTCACTCAATATATTTTATTTATATGTATAAATAAATAATACTATTCATTATATTTAATTATTTAGTCCCCAGTAATCTTCATTACATATGTAACATATGTAATGAGGTCACTGGGGCGTGTTTTTGCTGATTTGGGTGTACCTGAGTGACTGTGGAGTCCACGTGCCAGCTGAGAGCCTGTAAGGGGCTTAATGCTTGCGCGGGGGCTTATATCCCAACTTTGGCGCGGGCTTTCAGTCACGCGGGTTGAACTTCAAGGTCTGCGGACTGCGGTACGCGGGGTTTGAGTAAAACACGGTGTATTTACACTATCTCCCCCAATTTACACAACACCTCATTTCCGTGACTGGAAATGGGGTTTAAGCATATGTGTATGTATATATAAGCATTAATTAATGCAAGTGCCTTTTTTAAAGGTACTTGCTAATTCTTGTTTGCTAATTTACATAGTGAAGGAGTGAGAATTAGGGGTACCTATGAGTGAGGTACCCTAGGTTATTTTTAGTGTAGATTCAGAATATCAAATAATATTCTAACTATTATTTGATAATCTATGTATTTTTATAATAAGTTTTGTGGAAATCTTGTGACAGGTTGCTCTGTCATAGTAGCAAGCTGACAACATCATTGATCTGTTGTACATATTATTATTGGATCACATCATGATAATTATACTAATTGGTCTGTTATTTAATATTAATATAGAGATGATTCAATAATGGTGTCATTTTATTAAAAGTCTGAGCAAAGGAGAGAGGAGGTTTTTTGTGACCAGACTCAGGGGATTACCCAGGATGGGAACTGGTTGATTCTGAGGAGAACTGACAATGAAATTTCTCACACTAGGCTAAGGCATAAAAATTCCAAGTACAAAAGCACAAACTGTGGTTGGATGAAGCAATAATGAACCAAGGATATTGAATAAAATTTAAGAGACAGAAGAAATAAGTTCTTTTAAATAATTGACTAGACAGGCATCTCATTCTCTTTTAGACAAACAGAAAAATTATTCAAGATAAAATATTTCTATAAGTCACAAATAGTTTGAGGCGTTAATTCTTACTAATCAAATTTTAATATCCAAAAATGAATCAGGAAATAGAAAAAGCAATTATTTGGACCAAGAGTTGTAATTACAAAAAGCTAGTGTTTATGATTGTCACACTGCAACATCTCAGCCTCAGCCAGATGCGGCAAAGCACCTTACTTATCCATCAAACCTCAAATGCAATACTCAGCTTTGAACTTTTTGTTTATCCAAATGTGTGACACCAACTCAGGTGGAAATTCAAACCTCATCTTCAACAATTACCCTATCCGGTTCCTGATTTGAAGGGTTCCCTTTTCCGGTGACTTGACAGCTCCTCAATGCTTTTCCATTACCCCTTTTTTGGATTAGCTCACCTTCTTTGACATTCTGCCTGGCGCTTAACCTTTTCAATTAGCCTTGCACTTACCCTCATGGACCTGGGAATTTCCTTTTCACACTTGAATCATTTGTCACCTCTTTTTTATGCTTTTTAGTTTGACCTCTTTGGATACTTGTTTAACTCTAACTCTGAGTACTTACTTATTTCATTCATCTTTGAACAAACCTCTAATGTCAACTGTTGCCTATAAACTCACTTGTAATTTCTCTACTTCCTTTTCTTTCTTCAATTAATTAATATAATATTGTTTTACTTTAAATTTCCAATCAGCCATCACCCTGATTGCCTTTTGAGTCCTACTAAGTTCACCTAATCAAATCATAACTTCATGAAGTTAGCCTCAAATCCTTTGAATTGAAGATATCTGTCAGCCTCTGTGATGCCAGGAACTGGATTATTCTAGCTACACAGGGTGCAAGGTAAAAACAGCTGCAGGTTATGCAGTGAAAAGTGGGTAAAAAAGGTGAAAAGATATAAAAATTATAAAGTTTTTATTAACAGAGGGGCCTGAGTTACAGGGGTATTTACTGTGCCCTCTAAAATAATCAGGACCTGAATGAACAGGGAGTATTTTGGGTACCTGAAAGTCTAGTCCTTTGAACAAGGAGTACACCTAGACTATAACTACTGAAGGAATAGAGGAAATAGACTTACTGGTTCTATTTCCAATCAGGGATTCTTCAGGGAGTTGTAAATGGTCCAGAAGCGCTCAAAGGGTTGAGTAACAGGTGTTTGACGAGTGCTGATACAGTTTAAAACAGGTGGTTTATGAACTTCAGGTATAAAACAAGCAGAAACTATACTATGTAACAGGCTATAAGACTGGTTGATAAGATTGGTAAAAGCTGGTATATGTAAATGAAGATGGGGATATCACTTTGTGGGAAGGAAGGGCTGTTTTTTCATTCTGTCTCTGGTCTCTTGGGGGCAAAGCAGAAGCTCTGTTTTTCCCAGTCTAGTCTTCTACTAAGCCCTAGTTACCTGTACAACTGGATGGTTCAAAAGGACCAAAGTGGTTTAATATTCCCATTAAGGTGAATAATTTTGTGTCTTCCTTGCTTTTGGACCAGTATTCCCTTTACAACCAACCAATTGTATCTTGGCCTTAGTAGGAAAAGTATGGCCACGGCCTTGGTTGTGGCTTTTATTACAGGTGCCAGGTACATGTAACTATATAAATGATGATTTAAATCTTATTTATGCATCATACCCAAACTCTAATAAACTTAACAACATATTCTACTAGCATATGTTTAAGGTTTATGTAGATCTTTAAGTGATATAAAACGTTGAAGGCCTGTGAAGGGATATGAAGGAGTAATAATTACGGGGTACTCTTGCTGAGCTACCCTAGGTTAATTTACATGTAGATTCAGACTATGAAATAAAATTCTAAGTTTCCTTTATACTTTAGAAGTTATTTGTAGATTCTGTGTTATATGTTTTGTTTTATTAATTTCTTTTGAAACAAAAGACATAAGGTGTGAATTCTTTTGAAAGTAAGAATACAAGTTGTATCACCATTTATTTTTCACAGAACCCGTTTAAAAGTGCCTTCATCTAACTCACGCCGAGGTTCGGTCTGATCCTTGTTAGATACTGGTTTGAATTTGGTTTGAAATTGGTCTGATCTTGGTTCAACAACCAAGGTGATGTGATGCACAATCTCTACTGATGTTACCTGGAATCATGCCAGATAGTTTGTGTAATGTAACTGTATAATTTACGCCATAAACATTCTGAAACCCAGCCCAACTTTATGATCAGGTGGACTTGATCCATAGTTCTGACCAAAGATAAGAATTTTTTGACCATGATGATTTTGAACCTCTGTGTAAACCCATACCCTATAGCTTGGGGCATTGATAAATGCATGCCCATCGGCTCACGCCCACACCCACGCACACCCTTGAAAAAAAAGGTGTGCAGCCCGCACACCTTTTTTTTTATCGGCGTGCAGGCTGCACACCCATCCTTGGGCGTGGACACGCCTGTAGATGGGGGTGCAGCTCGCACGCCCATCTACAGGCGTGCAACACCCCCAAGGATGGGCGTGCAGCCGCACGCCTGCCGGGGAGGACTGCAAGCCCCTCAACTGGGAGGGATTCCCTCCCGGTCAAGGAGGTTGTACAACCTCCTCAACCAGAGGGATCCCTCCCGGTCAAGGAGGCTGTATAACCTCCTCAACCGGAGGGATTCCCTCCAGTCGAGGAGGTTGTACAACCTCCTTGACTGGGGGGGATGCCTCCGGCCGAGGAGGTTGTACAACCTCCTTGACTGGAGGGAATCCCTCCGGCCGAGGAGGTTGTACACCCTCCTTGGCCGGAGGGATCCCCCCCGGTCGAGGAGGTTGTACAACCTCCTCGACTGGAGGGAATCCCTCCGGTTGAGGAGGTTATACAGCCTCTTTGACCGGGAGGGATCCCTCCGGTCGAGGAGGTTGTACAACCTCCTTGACCGGGAGGGAATCCCTCCGGCCAAGGAGGTTGTACATCCTCCTCGACTGGAGGGAATCCCTCCGGCCGAGGAGGTTGTACACCCTCCTCGGCCGGAGGGATCCCCCCCCATCGAGGAGGCTGTACCACCTCCTCGGCCAGAGGGATTCCCTCCTGGTCAAGGAGGTTGTACAACCTCCTCAACCGGGATCCCTCCGGCCAAGGAGGTTGTACAACCTCCTTGACCGGGGGGGATCCCTCCGGCCAAGGAGGTTGTACAACCTCCTCGACTGGAGGGAATCCCTCCGGCCGAGGAGGTTGTACAACCTCCTTGACTGGAGGAAATCCCTCCAGCCAAGGAGGTCGTACAGCCTCCTCGACCGGGAGGGAATCCCTCTGGCCGAGGAGGTCGTACAGCCTCCTTGACGGCGGGGGGGGATCCCTCTGGCCGAGGAGGGTGTACAACCTACTTTCAGTTGCCTGGTAAATTTCATGTACTGTGGTATGAACTGTTATTAAATTTAATCTCTCTTTGTTGTATCACCTTTCTCACTTTAACAAGTTGGTCTCTCTCCACTGGAGGTATCACAACTCTACTGATATCCTGTCTCAGAGGGAATTTATCATCATTATTTGGAACAAATTGTTTGATTAAGCTAAATGGAAATGTAGGATATTTTCTCTCTAATTCTCCTGTCAGTATAACTTCTACAGCATTAGCACCATGTAAAGATTTAATATTATAACTTATAAGGTCCTACATAAGAATCTCTTAATTTCTTGGGACCTGATAAATTAGTGAAATTAAATTTAGATATGAGGACTTGATCTCCTATTCTGAATTGGTGAACTTTATGGGTAATATACAATCTGTTTTTTTTATGTTCAAATGATTTGTTAATAAATTCTGCTTAATTTGAAGTCTTTGTCTTCATTTGATGGAAAGTAGTTGCATTAGGGGGTATCAAATATGACCAAATCCACCATTATCTAATCAACTGGTTTTGAAAATCCACCATTTTTAAAAACCATTGATATCTATATAAAATGGTTCAGAATTCTCAAAAGTGGAATTTTGTGGAAAATCCTAATTCACTGGTTTCAATTGTGGATTTGGTCATATTTGATACCCCCTATTAGGGTGAATTTTCACACATTTAGAAAGGACTATCTCTTTGGGGAACCAAGGTATCCATCCTCTTTCTAATTCAGATGGATTAATTTCAGTACTACTATGTTTACTCAAATTGTAAGCAAATTCCAATGCTGGTGATAAGGAGCACCAGTCATGTGAGTAATTGTCTTTTTCAGCCTGCTACTAATTCAGAGACATCCTGACTATAGAAAATTATATCAATATTATTTCAAAGCACAACTTGTATTCTTATTTTCAAAATAATTCACACCTTATGTCTTTTGTTTCAAAAGAAAATATCAAAACAAAATATACAACACAGAATCTAAATATAAATTCTGCAGTGTAAGGAAAACTTACAATTTTAAGCAGATTCTGAATGTACATGTAAGTTAACATAGGGTAGCTCAGAGAAAAATTACCCTGTAATTATTACTCCTTCACATCCCTTCACAGGCCTTCAAGTTTGATATCACTGCAAGATCTACATAACCTAAAATGTATGCTAGTAGAATATGTAATTAAGGTCAATAGAGCTTGGTTATGATGCATAAATGAGGTTTATTTCATCATTTCTATAGTTGCATGTACATGGCACCTGTAATAAAAGCCACAACTAACACCGTGGCCATACTTTTCCTACTAAGGTCAAGTTAGCCCAATTGGTTGGTTGTAAAGGGACTACTGGTAAAAAAGGAAGGAAGAAAAAAAATGTTCACCTTAATGGCAATAATGAACCCTTCTAGGCCTTTTGAATCATGTAACTAAGCACTACCGTAACCAAACCAGTTATACAGGTAACTAGGGCTTAGTAGCAGACTGGACTGGGAAAAAGAGATGCTTCTGCTTTGCCCCCAAGGGCCCAGATATTTAAACAGCCTTTACGTCCCACAAAATCATCTCCCCATCTTATAAACCAGTTTTATAGCCTGTTACATAGTATAGTTTCTGCTTGTTTTTGACCTGAAGTTCATCCACCCTTCACCTGTCTCAGCACTCAACCATAACCTGTTACCCAAATATTTGAGCGCTTCTGAAACATTTAAAAACTCCTGAAGAATCCCCAGATTGTAAATAGAACCTGTAAGTCTATTTTCTCCATTCCTTCAGTAGTTATAGTCTAGGTGTACTCCTTGTTCAAAGGACTAGACTTTCAGGTACCCAAATATCCCCTGCTCACTTAGGTCCTGATTATTTCAGAGGGCAAAGTAAATAAACCTGTAACATAGGCCCCTCTGTAAATAATTCCTCTAAATTTTTTGTTCTCTTTCACCTTTTCTTACCCACTTTTCACTGCACGTACCTGTAGCTAGAAGAATCCAGGTCTTGGAATAAAAGATGCTGACAGTCTTTTTCCTTGAACACTAAACCATAGGCACAATATCTCCTAATCATTTCTTCCAGTGTTTGAATCATTCTTTCTGCCAAACCATCAGTTTGAGGGTGATACGCTGTGGAGAACTTCAAGTATCACATAGATCATATAAACCTTTCCAGAATTAAGATGTAAATTTTGGATCTCTGTCTTTAGTAATATATCTGGGAAAGCCTACATCTTCTATAATTTTCTGCCAGGAAAACAGAGCTACATCAAAAGCATTGTTTTCTTTGTGGCATGGTAGGAATTTTTCTCTTTTGGAAAATCTGTTAACTACTAGTAGTATATAGTTGTAATTTTTCATCCCAGCTTGAGGTAAAATTGTAAAAAAAAACCCATATTAATTACAGAATATCTTTTTGTTGGTTCCTCAATTTCCTGTAGTAGACCATATCTTTTTCCTGTAGCTTTATTTTCTTCCTGGCATCTTTCACATGATTCACAATATTCCTTGTTTTCATTTCTATAATGGTGCCACCAGGCTATATTGTTAATTTCCTCAATAGTTCTTCCATCTATATGTATGAAAAACTGGCTTAATGTCTATAAAAAGCCAGCTAATATCACTGTGCTGAAAGGTTATCTGAATAATAATTACTATTATTCTCTCTATAGTGTCCAAACTATGCACAGAGGCAACAGTGGGCCGCTACGCTACACTAGGCTATTTGACCACAAACTGTTAGCGTAGCGGTTATTTTGTATTTCACATTACATACAACACACACCTTTTAAACTCTGACAAGTGTGATCAACAAGTACATATGACATTTAATCAATACTTATTGACATGTAATTAAATCCTTGGATCAACACATCTAAAAAAACTTTTCAGAGGTTCAGAAGCGCCTCAAGATGCCAGCAAAAGAGAATAGACAGTCTGTACCATCAGTAGACAGCCTGTACATATGGAAATTTGATTAAACAACTACATACATTTATATTAAATGTTAAACCCTTCCTTTTATTTTTCCCATAGCCAAAAATACATCCTGTGTTTCTCCATCAGGGCTCCAAAAAGGCATTTAAGGAGCCCTTTTTCCCCCTGTATTTTGATTCCTCATGCCTTTAACATATATACTACAACCTTTACCCACATACATAGCTTTACTATTGTTATTCTGTCTGGTAAGGTCCTAGTATCTGCTCTTTAGCCCCTTCTTACTCCCTTGAAATTGCCCAGTGTCCATCCAGCCCTTCCAACACCCTTTCCAAGCGCTTCCAACTGTCCAATTTCCTCCTGGAAGAACCTCAAGACTGTTGAAGGTAATTTATTACTAGTGTCAGCTTGCTACTATGACAGAGCAACCTGTCACAAGATTTCTACACTACTTATTAATTAAAAATTACATAGAAAATCAAATAATAAGTAGAATATTATTTGATATTCTGAATCTACACTAAAATTAACCCAGGGTACCTCACTCATAGGTACCCCTAATTCTCACTCCTTCACTATGTGAACCAGCAAAGAAGAATTAGCAAGTACCTTTAATAAAAAAGGCACTTGCATTACTTTATGCTTATGTATACATATACATATGCTTAAACCCCATTTCCAGTCACGGAAATGAGGTATTGTGTAAATTAGGGGAGATGGTGTAAATACACCATGTTTTACTCAAACCCCGCGTACCGCAGTCCGCATAACTTGAAGTTCAACCCGGGTGACTGAAAGCCCGTGCCAAAGTTGGAACATAAGCCCCCGCGCAAGCATCAGACCCCTTACAGGCTCTCAGCTTGGCACGCAGACTCCAAAGTCACCCAAGGTACACCCAAAGCAACAAAAACACGCCCCAGTAACTTCATTACATATGTTACATATGTAATAAAGATTACTGGGGACTAAATAATTAATTATATTAAATGGTATTATTATTTATACTTACAAATAAAAATATACTGATTGAACAAACAGTACAAACAATACTGTGACTTATTATAAATACAAATAAGCCACTAGTATTAAATCTACAACAAACAGTACTAATGTACTACAGAATGTAAAGTCAATGTAAATAAATAAATACACTAATAAAATCAATTGGTGAGGTGTATTCAAAGCAGGGGCTGCTGAAGCGTCACCAAGAAAGCAAAAATGGCCAAAATGTGGTCCAAAGATCCCACAAGTTGGCCAATAATACCTACAGGGTCCCCAGAGGGAACTCAAGACTATTTAAGGAGCTCTTCAACCGCCTAAACAAGGCTCTTGATTCTTCCCAATACCCACTAAAATATTTACATACCATTTACTTCAGATACAAATCTTTATAAACAGTCTGGTAAGTTCCTTAGTAGTTATTCTTTAGCCCTGTCTTCCCCAAAAACTCCACAGTGAACATCCAGCTCCACCAATCATCCATCAAAGCGCCCAAAACTGTCCAGTTTCACCCCGAATATCCCCAAGATCCCTCAAGGTTTATTACTAGTAAGTAATAACCCTTTTCTTGAAGATATTCCCCACTTTCCTTTCCTGGGATTAAACCACCCCTGTGTCAACAGGTCCCAGTGTTCCAGGTACCTAAATCCTCTGCAATTTATTTGTGAGATACCTTAGAGGGATCTAAACCACCCCTGATTTATCAGGCCCCTCTGGTTTTAATTATATTAAATTTATTTAATATAATTATTACCTCATTTTTCTCTAAAATTTACGTCACAATTCCCCCATTTTATTTGGGAATTGCAAATCTTATACCTTACCCACAGTCTTATAACTCTTTCCATTTATATTTGCACCACCTGTAGCTAGAAGGACTTGTCCTTGGCATCAGGGAGGCTGACAAGTAGTAAGTAGATAAACGTTTCTCTTGAGATTCTCCCCCATCTTTTGTCTGGGATTTAAACCACCCCTGTTTACAGGCTCCAGTGTTTCCAGGTACTTAAATCCTCTGCTTGCAAGATACCTTTGAGGGATTAAACAACCCCTGATTTATCAGGCCCCTCATATTTTTAAGTATATTAAATATTTTTAATATAATTAATTATATATTCTTCTTAAAATCCCCACATTCCACATATCCTCTTTGGAATTACCCTCTTATATTTTATCCCAGAGCTTTTTGCTCTTTACCATCTATTTTTGCACCCTGTGTAGCTAGAAGGAGTATTCCTTGGCATCACAGAGGCTGACATTCCTACTCAGAAGTTTGGTAGCAGGGCTGTAATCACCTGTTTAATTTTGTACTTAGTGTTTTTGACAAAACATGAAAGTAATAAGTAATATAAGTTATTATTTTATTTACACTTGTTAAAGTGTAAAATCCCTTTATTCATTTTGGTACACACCACAATAGGTGGAATGGAGTACAGCTAGCTGACAGTCATTCTGGAACAGGAGATGGCCAGTCAAAGGGTACCATTGCAACCATTAGTTGAATTTTTTTAGGATGGCATAGGTACAGTAAAGCAACAGACAAGAGGGTCACATGGGAAGATGGGGGGCCAAGTGTGGTGATATCAGTGCAAAAATAAACATAGTTTTTTGAATTATGTTGATTCCATTTCAGGAAAATTGGACCATGCAGGAGATCTATTTGCAGCAGCATTTTTGTTACAAAATTCTGATTCAATACAACTACTTGAGCCATGTCATTTCTCAGCTTGATAATGTCTATTTGGTGTGAAAAAGGTAATGGTCAGCTGCTCTAGGAAGTGGCCAGCCACAAAGCAGAAAAGAGAGGACATACAATGCTGATGGAGTTTGTTCATGTGGTTAAGTTCAAGCCATTTCAGGAAAATTGGATCAAGAAACAGTCCCATTTGCCGCAGCATTTTTGTTGGCAGTTCAGTCAAGAAATGTAGTTGAAAATATTTCTGAGGCAATATGAAGTTGAATGATGTTGTCACAAAAAAATGAGTCATGTTGTCAGGTTGCTACTGTCATGAGCCGTATTGCGGGCCCGCCCACACCAGAGCCTGCACCACATGTAGATAGCCTATCACGTAAATGTCACAGACAGGCCACTATATAGTCTGCCAGGACAAGGCTCCACATCCCTTCCTCATCCTGCAATCTAAATTATAGGATCCCAAAAACCCCAGAATCCCCTGAACCCCAGTGCCTTCCTCTCCCCAGATCAGACCATAACAGCTACTATGACAGAGCAACCTGTCACAAGCATTTAAAACATTAAACAAAATAAAAATATTTTTTCATCAAATGATAGTTAGAATATTATTTGATATTCTAAATCTATGCTAAAATTAACCTAGGGTACCTCACTCACAGGTACCCCCAATTCTGGGCGTTGATAAACGCACGCCAACGCCAACCCGCACACCAATTTGTTTTGGCGTGCGGGGCCTACACGCCTTTTTTTTTTGGCATGTAGGGTCTACACGCCAAAAAAAAGGGCGTGTGGGAGCGCACACCAATTTTTGGCGTGCGGGAGCGCACACCAATTTTTGGCGTGCGGGTCTCACACGCCCTTTTTTTTGGCGTGTAGGCCCCGCACGCCAAAAAAAATTGGCATGCGGGTCCCACACGCCAATTTTTGGTGTGTGGGAATGCTTGTCGGCCGGCCAGGAGGAGCTCCTCCTGGCCAACAAGGTTGTATAGCCTTGTTGGCTGGGAGGAACTCCTCCTGGGCAACGAGGTTATACAACCTTGTCAGCCGGGAGGAAGTCCTCCCGGCCGACGAGGTTGTATCCTCCTGGCCGATGAGGTTATACAACCTTGTCGGCCAGGAGGAGTTCCTCCCGGCTGACAAGGTTGTATAACCTTGTTGGCCAGGAGGACTTCCTCCCGGCTGACGAGGTTGTATAACCTTGTTGACCAGGAGGAGCTCCTCCTGGCCGGCCAACAAGCGTTCCCACATGCCAAAAATTGGCGTGTGGGGACGTGCTCACTTCATCAAACCGGTCCACCGGTTTGATGACGTGAGCAAGTCCCACACGCCAAACAATTGGCGTATGGGACCTGCACGCCAATTTGTTTTGGCGTGCGGGGCCTACGCGCCAAAAAAAGGGCGTGGAAGACCCGCACACCAAAAATTGGTGTGCACTCCCACATGCCCTTTTTTTTGGCTTGTAGACCCCGCTTGCCAAAAAAAATTGGCATGCCGGTTGGCATTGGCGTGCGCCTTTGGCATGCGCTTATCAACACCCCCAATTCTCACTCCTTGAATGTGTAATTTAAGATTTAAATTTTAGCAAGTACCTTTTGAGATGAAAGATACTTGCACATATTTATGCTTTTATTTATTCACACATATGCCTAAACCTCATATACAGTAACGGAAATGAGGTGTTGTGTAAACTGGGTGAGATAGTGTAAATCCTGTATAACTATCTCCAAAGCCTGCATAGCGCAGTCTGAACAGCTTGAACCAACCCGCGTGACTGAGAGCCTGCTCCAAAGTTGGATCACAAGCCCCTGTGCACCTGGTTAGACCCAGCGAGGCTCCCAGCTTGGCACACAGACACCAGAGCCAGTAAAATAAATACAAGGGGAAACAAAAAGCGCCCTAGTAACTTCATTACATATGATACATGTGTAATAAAGATTACTAGGGACTATAATATTTATTTATAATTTTTTTATATTAATTGATACAATAAAATAATTACAGAAGTACTGAAAAAAAGTACAAACAATGCATTGTGGCTTATTAGGGGGTATCAAATATGACCAAATCCACAATTAAAACCAGTGAATTAGGTTTTTCCACAAAATTTCACCTTTGAGAATTCTGAACCATTTTATATTGATATCCATGGTTTTAAAAAATGGTGGATTTTCAAAACCAGTTGATTAGATAATTGTGTATTTGGTCATATTTGATACCCCCTGTTATAAGAATACAAATAAGCCACAGGTACTGACAAAGTACAAATCAGTACTAATACACCATTATACTTTAATTGAAGTAGAATAAATATAATAATTAAAACAATATAAATGTCCCCTGGGGACTTATACCAAAGGCCCAAGCCTCTGTAGCATCACCAGGAAGGCCAATATGTGGTGAAATCACCCACAAGTTGGCCATTAGCACCTATAGGGTCCAGAGAGGGGTCTCAAGACTATTTAAGTAGCTCTTCAACGGCACAAAGAAGGGTCCTTATTCTTTGAAATACCCAGTAGATACTTACCCACCATTTCCTTAGTAGTTATTATGCAGCCCTGTCTTCCCCATCAACATTAAATTTACCACTCATATCAACAATCCACCTATCAAAGCGCCCAAAACTGTTATTTTTTACCCTGAATATCCCCAAGTCCCCCTTAGGATCATTACTAGTAAGTAATAACCCTTTTCTTGAAGATATTCCCACATTTATTTCCTGGAATTTACACCACCCCTGTGTCAACAGGCCCCAGTTTTCCAGGTGTCAGAATTCCAGTCTTGTTGTCCGCTCACAATTCTCATAAAAACCATTCATCAAAAATAATCATTATTATTTTATCCCCAATCACTCTGCAATCAAGCAGTTTTACATTATTATCACTCAATGTTATTGTTTTATGTCACTCTACTAATCAGGTAGTTTTAATTACATCACTCTGCTATTTGGCAGTTTTATTTCTCTCTAGTATTTAGCTAGATCACATCACTGTCACTGCTTATGCTTGTAGATTTTACAGTATATGCTTTTAGTTGTTACAAGAAAAACCACATTTCTGCCATTCCTGTTGTTTTGTATTTAGCCAGATTATTTGTCAGCTGAAATTAATCATCAAGTTTGAGCATAAAATTCTTTTACATCCTGCTCCCAGCTCCTTGGTCCAATCAGACCCTCCACAAAGATTGCCCCCTTTCTCGAGCCTCATTTTATGAAGGTGAAATCTTGACACCAGGGACCTAAATCCTCTGAATTTATGTGCAAGATAACTTAGAGGGATCTAAAACACCCCTGATTTATCAGGCCCCTCTGGTTTTAATTATATTAAATTTATTTAATATAATTATTACCCACTCTTGCTCTGTTTGTTTACTTCACAATTCCCCATATCCTTTGGAAATTCAACTTTTATCCTTTACCCAGAGATCTCATGCTCTTTTACCTTATTTCTTGCACCACATGTAGCTAGAAGGACTTATCCTTGGCATCACATAGGCTGACACATGTTGAAAATAAAAAATGGAAAATTAGGTGGATGAATTCATTCTGATACTGGCTGATTTTGGGGTTGTTCTTGGATATTAATACCTGGAGGTTTTCGCCCATCAATATGAGCCCAGACCCACTGTCTTTGGATTCATTACTGTCATACGACCAGCCCAACGTACTGATAGGGGAGCTTTAACTGGTCGCAGCGCGAGGAGGGAGGTAAGTAATTGGAATGCTTCGAAGATAATCCTTAATGGTTTGAGGATACTTGAAGATATGTTCGAAGATGCTTCGAAGATAAGTGGACTTACTTCGAAGATGGCTAGGAACAAAAGTGACGCTGGCACGGTTATGGCAATAATAAAATCCAACTATTGAAGCGTAAAACGTATGATATTAATTAACTGAGGAAAGAGGTAAAGAGGAAAGTACAAGTGCTTTTATAGTGAAACTGAAATGTACTGAATGAATGAATGAGAAGAAACCAATGCGCTGTGCTAACAAGTATGAGAAGAATAATTGGAAAGCACATGACGAATCTATACAACATGACAGTGACTCGAAGATGGAAGACCTGGGAGAAAGGAAGCTTGGCTGTGTTGAATTGAAATGCTGTGCTTCGAAGAATTGGAACGGTCTCGAAGTTCCGTCCGGAGTCAGAAGGTCGAAGTCGGCTGGTTCGGAGAATGGGTTATTGAACCAGTCGAAGGATGAGAACTGTCTTTGGAGTATGGCGTATGGATTCGGTTCGAAGTTGATTTCTTCGAAGGTGTCACGCGAGGTGTAAAGTGAAAGGTTGAGTAGGTTCGATGAGCAATGTGCATATGCATTTCGAAGGAGTGCTTTCTCGAAGATGAATAGCAATGGTTCGAATGTCTCGAAGTTGAATAGCTGAGATGATTGGTTCGACTTTCGAGCTGAGCCGAGCTGTCGCGTGACAATTACAAATTCAAGCTTATTTTAACATATTTTTCTGAAAAAGGAGAAGACTGTATTTCCAAAATGTGCATAGTGAGCAATAGTTCTTTGAGGTTGGAGTGTACAATTTTCATAGATTTTGAAATGACACCGGATAGCTCTTCAGGTTTTGATGGAGTATGTGCTTTGATTTGGTACCATAAGCCCATCAGAGTCTTCAGCCACTCATCCAACAGAGCCCTTGTCAGGGCCCACATCCATAAAATGAATGGGTACAATGACAACACAGGCCTATCAATAGAAAACAGGACAAACAATTTAGCTTTTAAATTATTTATCTGACTAAATCAAAAGAAAATTGATCAAGATGGCCAAACTATACTGTGAACAGAAATGGGAGAACCAAAATTTTTGTATGGTGATAATGGAAGTCAACTTAATCATTTCAAAAAAAAGTTCAATGATGAATCCAGAGAAAATTCACTAGGACCTGGTGATTCACAAAAATCAGTCTGACCACTCCCTCATATAGAACATTGTAGGTGTGTGGTATGTTATACCAAGTGCCTTTCAAAGTGTCATAACCAGATACTGCCTCATGTCATACCTGCTTGCCAAGGATCCTGCAGGACTGACCCCATGCTTATGGCTAGCTAAGAGACAAATACTCATCTCAATTGTTATTGATAGACACATTGCAGGTCAATTTTTACCAGCCTGTGGAGCTGATACTTCAAGAAGATGATCACATCTGACCTGGCCACTGTGATGATTTTATTTTACTAGATTTTTGTTTTACCCTTACAGGTAACCAGTTGGCAGAATACAACTCCTTATAATGCCACTTTTTACATAGAAATGCATATTTTGCTTTTCTTACAGGCGAACAATACCTCAGCCCCATGATCACTCCACCAAATTCCATGATTCTTTTGAACTAAGTTTCTTATTCAGATTGAGGGCAGAACCTCTCCGCTTTCCAAATTTAAGTCATGTATGGATGGGGCAAATACTCCTGCACAGTCAGAAGTTTTAATGAGGGGGTTATGTAGGCTGCTGTTTTTGCAGAAATAAAAAGGGAAGAGTTTCCGGATGCTTCATGCAAATGATGGTCTGGCACTTCTACCTCAGAAAAGTTTATTCATCTTTGTATGTAATAGAAATATGATCAAATTAACAAACAAAAACCAGACTAAAAGCACAAAGAGTAGATGATATATATATATATTTAGAAAACAGAGAATAAATAAGAGAAGAGAAAATTGCTGCATACCACTAATTATGGAAGGATGTGTGAGGGAATAGTGAGGACTTTGAAGATTGAAGTTAGGAAGAAAGAAGGAGAAGCCACTAGTCTCTGAAGAAGATAAAATAATAGTGATCAGATATTTTTGCATCAAACACAAGAAGGAGAAAATGAATTTAGAGAAGAGAGAGTGAGAAAGGTGAGGTATAATAACAAATATCTACTGTAAGTAAGTGAACTTTAACACTTATGAGAAAAAGCTGCCCGCTTATTGCATCTAGTTTGATGCTTGATCTTGAGATTATATAGCCTAAGATTGAAGTTGTCAGATGAATGATTGTGAGTGACGAAAAAGGATATGACTTTAAATAGTCAGGTCTTGAGGATTTGATTGCGGGACTTGATCTTGGGTAAAAATGAGCTGAGAGTCTTGACGAGTCTGAGGAATGAAAAATGAAAAATGAGCTTCTTTTAACCTTCAGCAGAATGAGTATCCCTAAGAAATTTTAGTTGCTAGTCTTGTTAGACTGTGGAGTAAGAAGCCCGCAGACAATTTCATAGAAGGAGGGAAACCCATGCATGCCAATGATAGCATTATATTGAAAACTCTACAGTACGGCGCAGAAATAGAATATGCATGTGTTTTGAAAACCAACGGATTTTTTTTAAAAAATATTTACCACTGCAAGTGTAATTGCTGTCTTCTGGTAATTTGATTCTATTTTTAAGACAAAAAAATAAGTTGTAAGATTTTAAGTAAAAGTTTTTCAGATTGATTCAGGGTTGTTGGCATAAAACCACAGAAAACATGATGACAATGAATACATCCAAAAAACTCAAGGATCATAAGACATTCTTACTGTGAATGCATGTAAGCAAACCACAGACAGAAAAAACAAATGAAGGTAACAGTGAACAGTATACAAATGTAATGCTGCTTCCACATATGGGAGTTACTTTGAAACAGAATTTCCTAAACTCAGTTTCTTCTTCCATGTAATGAACCATTCCACAGATTTTTGTGATTTCTTGAGTTCTGAAGAATTGGCAGTTGTTCCAGCAGTGACAGAATCAACAGGGGTTTCGGCATATTGCTCTGAAACAGGAAAAGTATCTATTTCTGAAATGTGAGTAGTGAGCAGTGGTTTTGAGTTGGAGTTTCAATTGTCATGGATTTAGAAAAATGCCCCCGGAATGCTTTTCGGGTTTGATCTGTGTTGAATC